>APFE031111842.1:14572-65435 GCA_000404065.3 Pinus taeda | reverse complement strand
TTTTATCTAAAAGAAATCAAGACTTCTATTTACACTTCCCCGCCAACGGTGACAAAATTTTTAGTCAAATTGATGTTCTTAAATTGCTCACATAAATTATCGACCGGAGTTGGTAAACAGTGCAAGTGCACTATATATGTTATAAGCATTTTTGTGTTTATTAAGATGATGATTGTGTTTGTTTTAAGGATCTTTTTTATTCTTATGTTCTTGTTGTGGCTAGCAACAACCCCCCTTTTTTATTTAGTATTAGTAATAACACTAAAGTAAATGGGGACCCTTCTAAAAAATAAAAAACTAGCACTTTGAATTTCCTTTGAATAAAACCCACTATCATAAGCTTAGGAAAAACATCCGCTAAACCAAAATCTTAAGTATTATGATAAGTCTCAGATAAAATAGTTCTCTTAACAATAAACATTGCATCACAAAAGGGTAAAGGAGGATATCATGGAAACAAACCTTCGGAATTGTGAAAACATGATAATGCGAGATCACGCGCCTTACTAACTCATCGCATATTGTAGATTTCATATGTCGCAAGCACCTCCTAAGATAAAACATCTCGATCCTGTGATATGCGATAAATCATCTCGTAAATCGCATCTCGCAGTTGCATAAAGGAATAAATGATTGTTAACGAAAAGGATTAGCGATACTGCGATCTGCGATATTGCGAAGCAAATATATTTATCGCTTTATCACAGATCAACAGGGCTCATTGTTCAATGAAATATTTCTCGTAATCCAATACCAAGTTATGGGCATTAATGTCAATTTAGTGGTTTATTGATGGTCATTTATGAGAAAAGATTTAGATCTGATCGAAAGGTTGTTTCATGTAGGGTGATATATTTGATATGATTTCAAAATTAAAGAGCTTTCTTGTCATCTTATCACTTACCATTATTCATTCCTTACTTGTGAACCTGCAGGAGCAACAAGCAGAACAATAAACAGAGCAGTGTACAGAACGTAATGGGAAAGAAGGGAAAAGCTCTGGTTGCTGAGAAAATAGAGATGACGCCCTTATTCATAGAAACCACCGGTACCAGAGAAGCCGACATACCTACTTGGGAGGGCATGTACAGTCTGCTGGAAGAAGAAAACCCTAGAGTTATGGAAGTTACAGTTACAACAGACGCACGCAGGTCATTCAAAGAATCACTTACTGAACTTTCATGTTCATTCTTGCACCGCATAGCAACAAGGCCAAAGATACTTCCACATACAGACATGGTCAAATGGGTATTAGACAGCGCTGATATAACAGATAGGAAATTCAAGTCTCAGGACCAGGAGCTTATTGGGTCATTTACCTCACAGGATTTAAGATGTATGTATCATTTACCAGAGCCGCAGGCTAGCTACAACAAGCAGTTTGTGGATAAATTCACCAAAGAAAATGAAGATTTGGCGGAATGTACCAGAAGCTAGTGAGTAAAGGAAGAGCCATTGAAAAAGGACAAATACGGTATGTACAGTATTGGTTCCCTCTCCTCCCCGTATTGTTTTTCCGTTGCTATGCTATGTAGGCTATTTGGAAGGTCTGATATCAACAAGTTCTCATCCGAGTGGCTACCCCTATTAGATGTCTCCATTAACGCCACTATTATGGATTGGGCCCAGATATTGTTTGATATCTTAGCCTCTGCTATTTGGAATTACCGGTCTAAAAGAACTCACTCTCAGAGGATTTATCCTCCTTTCTTTTTAGTTGCTTATGTCATGGATGCAATATGTTCTATTTCTAGATTTCCTCTCATGGGTTGGAAGTGGACTATACAGAATCCCTTGCCAATTCAGGTCTACCATAAGGAATTGTGGGATTCTAAGTTTATCCCATATTTTTATAAAATTTTCCATGGAGTTATGATACCCCTTCACATAATGTTGTATAATAAAGACGCCCCAAGATTTTCCCCAGAAGCTGAGGTTGATATTCTCCCTATCAAAAGATGGTTCAGAGAAGAGTTTTTCACTTATATCAGAGTATTTGGAAGCATTTATTCCCCTCATGTACTTCCCTTGTATGTTCCTTATAAGCTAATGGCCTGTGAAATAGCCTACCAAACCTGCGGGGTTGGAGGAATGAGCAAAGAGTTAAAAGACAAGAAAAAGGCAATATGGCCGCAATTCGCTGTGGCCTATGGGGATTTTTCGCTGTTTGATTTAGGTCATGCTTTCAAAGAAGTAGACAACATGCTAAGTCTACGACTACTTAAATTTATAGGGAGAGAGTTTGATCCCTTTGATGTAATAAAAAACTTTACTACAGTTGTTAAAATAAAGGTATTCACTAAAGAAGATGATCTCTTTGACGAAATCTTCCAGTAGAAGACACACTTAAAGACATTTTTCACACGGCCCAAATCTAGGTTAGCCCAATGGAATTCCAAGAATTCAAACTCTAAAGAGAATGGAGATTGGCAAACATCCCCTTGGTTAAATTGCACTTAGAAGCAGTAAGGGAGCCCACTCCCAGCATCAGCATAAGTGGAAGCTTGGGGACAGACAAGTCCAAGCCTAAGTCTGGAAAAGAATCACCAGAACAGTCTAAACGGTCAGAGAGCGACCATAATAAAAGTGAAGGGCCAGTCAGGGATACTGCCCAATCTAAAGAGAACCCAGAACAACAAGTTTTGTTGCCAACACAAGTGAAGCTTCCCGCTCCCCTCGTCCAACTAACAAAGCCAATAAGAACTGAGATAGAGAAAGAGTGGGAAACATTTAATGAATTGATCAATACTGAAGAGAAAAACATGGAGACACCTGAGAATACAACAGAGACAATGACAGAAATGGTCATTGAAACAGTGGTCAATGCTCCAGAAACAGAGCACATTCCCATAGCCCCATCATTTGAAATCATGTGAAGATAGATGAAATCCATCCTCTAGATGTATTTTATAGTCTACAGCATAAAGAAGTGGTAAGAATATAGAGAAAGAAATGAAAATTAGACAGCGTGCTCTCACCTGAGGTAGAGCAGCTAGATGTCCTTTGGCAAGACCCTACCACTGATCCTACAGAAAATTTGACTAAGTTGTCGCAGATCAGAGGAGCCTATGCTTCTACTACTATTGATAAAGCATCTGAAGTACAACTATTGCTTAAGGATAAAGAAGAAAAAATCCTATTTTTGCAGCAACAATTACAGTAGGCCAGTGCTAACCGAGAAACGGAAGAAAAATTGGAAAAATTACAACAGGACTTTCAACAGATGTAGCCGAGGTATCAAAGCAGTTTGGCTGAAAAGGAACATCAATTACAGGCCATGTTGGAAATGCATAAATATGACCCCAAAATCACAGAATTTGTCTCAAAAGCCCTTGCCTTGAATGACCAACTCTTGCAACAAAAAGAGGCACTCTGCCAAAGAATATCGCAATGGAGCTCCCATTGCGAAATGAGCGACAAAATCACAAGTCAAGTCGTGGATTTGTGACTCGATTATGATTTAATTGTTAAGAAAATTTTTGATTATTTGAATTGGCAGGAATCGGAGGAAGGCAAGAGAGCAGGGTTACTTAAGATCAATGAATCCCACAAAGAAATGTTGTTCAATAAGTGGGATGCACAGATCAAAAAGGCAGAACGAGCAATGGAAGAAGCAGCGACAGCAGCGAGCAATTTCGTTGACTGTGTCAATGAAAATCTGCAGAGAGCAAACCTAATATCAGAAACCACACCAGGATTTCTCCCAAAAGCACAACAACTGTAGACAAGCTGGAGACAGAAAGTTGAAGAAAAGGCAGAGTCAATCAAGAAGTTAACCAAGTTGAATTGGGACACTTACTGGCAATACCTGGTTAAACCACACAGTCAATGTATGACTCTAAAATGCCCTACAAATTCTACCAAAAATATAGCGCCAATCCTTGCTAATTCTATTTTCGCAGGACAACTAAAATTAGAGGTCGGCCAACCGATGCTCCTGAAGCCGATGTTGAATTCTTGCGATCTCAGACAACAGATGAATAGTTAATTTTCAGATACAGTTTTAGTTTTATTTTGATTTATTTTTGTCTTAGATGAGGATGGTCATTTAAACCTCCTCCTATATTTTTGTAATAAACTATTTTTAGTCTTTAGTTAGTAGTATTTAAACCTCTCTCATGAATTTAGAGAGGGGTCCATAAATTTTTCAAAAACATTTCTTCAGAACATGCACTTCTGCACCGTCTGAGGAGGTTTTGATGAATAGATGGAACAAGATTTATTGATATCTGTGTTGAATGTCTGCTATTGAAATGCACTATTGTACTCTTAGTAGATGTTGAATTCCAAGAAGATAAATCTATATTGTTGAACCTTATGAGTAGGACTTGTTATCAATGGTACTTTTATCTCTTAATGATTTCTGTTTATGTGTCAAGTAATATGTTATTTTCAGTTGTTTATATATGAAAGCTTGAGTGTTTAAGTTATCATTTGGCACTTTTGTATGATGGTGACTATTATGTTTATGCTTAATGTATGAATAGTTTATTATGTGATATGCTTCTCACAATTGTTTTGGCTAATTTCTTATACGAAACAATTCACTTTTAATGAATTCTTTTCTTGTAGCAATTGAATGATCTTTATTACCAATTGTTGTTAGAAACTATTTTAGATTGCATAAGTCAAGAATTAATCCCGGGATAGTTTTAGAATTAGATGTTTCCATTCATTAGAATAAAATTGCATATTTTAGATTAGATTTAGATTAAAAGCATTCTATTTAGAAATCTTTAGAAGGAAAAACATCAACTCTTATCATCACAAACAAATTGGGAAACCGGTCCCATTATCCCCAGTCAGACCCACCATCCCAAACAGAAAAGGAGTTGCTTTCACGGTCCGAACTGGGTGGGTATCCCTCTTGTTGTAGACCTGATTTTCGGGGCTTCAATAGTTCCTAATGAAATTGAAGATTTACAATTAAATTCCTACAATCAACTCTCGAAAAGGACAGTAAAATAAGCTATCATGATCCTTTTTAACTAACTATTGTTAGTTTTAAAAGAATTACTATGCAAGGTGATGGAAAAGAAAAACTACTTTGTGAATTCTATGAAAACTTCTTTAAGATAAAATTTTGAAAAGAATTAAAAAGAATGTTATTCTAAAATCTATGAATAAACTACTTGTTAGAGTCGGTCTTTACATCCCTCCATCGGAGATCATTTCTCTTATTGCATTTCATTTTTAGGTGTCTCATTCAGCTCGATCATCTCCATTCCATTAGGAGCATCGACCTTTTGACAGATGGGTTTTGTCTCCATATTTCCCTCATGTCATGTACCTGTTGGCTCAGGTCTGATCATCAAAGTTCATTAAATCAATTTTACAGTCATTAAGCATGGTCATTTGGTCCACAAAGGGTCATTTTAGTCATTAGGTCTAGGGTTTAACGAATTCAGTCATCAAAGTGTCTAATAATGCCAACAGGCCATGAGGATGTTCATATTAAGTTTTCATTCCAGATGTCTTATAGCCAATAATGCTTGAGAATGATTCTTCTTCAAAACTCTGTTTTTAATAAGAAATCGTCAAATTTACTTCTTGTAATAAATATGTAATTTTTAAAGTTTTTCAAATTCTATAGTTCTTCAGTGCAGCACTGGTCATCCTTTTCCGAAATCCAAATGCCATCATCCCTGCAAAAAATTGTCAAAATTTTCATCATTTCAACCAAAAAATCAAAGAGGAAACAAAAAGAATAGAGTTGTATTAAAATGTCAAAGTGCCAAAGTTCTACAACTTTACAAAGTGGGTTATTGGAAATTAAAAATCAAAGTCATTAGGACATATAAGAAATTTTGGGTGTTTGAAACATTCATTTGTATGCCAAAGAAGCCAAGTCAGTTTGTGGAAGAGCGAATTTTGTGTTTGAAGGCCAAGACTGTGTGTTGGAAGTGTGCGTGGTGCATTGGAGGAGGTCGCGGTGCACATAGGCCGCGCGACGCATTGGGCAAATTTCCTTTGTGTAAAATTGCACTGTCGTGACGCATCTAGGAGGTGCGGCACACTGGGTTTGTGCACGGCGCACAGAGCCAACAGGGCAAATTCATATCACTATTGTCATCAAAAATCAAACAACGCCATTTCTTTTGCTCCAAGTAAGTTCGAGAGTTCTTGCTATTGAATTTAGCTTGTGTTGGGTATTATTTGGAGGGAAGATTTAAAGGTTTACAGATTGAGAATATAAACCCTATATATATATCAAAATCTGCTCCTTTGGGTTTTGAAATTGGTGTTTTGGAATTATGATTTTGGTGCCAAGTCTCCTCTCCCACTCGTGATCCTTTCTCTTTCATGATTCCAAAACCCTATGCCCTAAACTCCCAAACTACTCACATCCTTGTTTCCCATTTTCCCTATCCTAAATCCTACCATTCCATATCATTTTCCCTCTCCCATATCATTTGTAACTAATTCCCAAACCCCACATTCCTAAACACAGTCAAGTGATTGTTATTATACCTTAAACTCACTTGACAGCCCACTTTCCCACTGTTTCATATTCCTCATAGTCCCTCATTTCCCTTTGGCACATTTGGCATTCAAAACAAACACCTATATCTCATTTTCAAACCAATCAAACATACACTTGTTATACACATTGCAGCACCATGACAAAGACAGATTCATCATATGAGCAAGAATATGAGCACGACAGTGACTCAACCATTGAGCCTAATGTGCCGAGAAGGCCTCGTAAGGGTGGCAGACATGTTAGGGAAGAGCCCACTTCCTTGACTCAATTGCAGGCTTGCCCGCTTGCAATGACATGCTTTCAGCAACAGTCATGCTTTCAGTATTGTGAGATGATTGCTCAGATCCAGCATCATCCGGAATTAGTTCGGTTGTTCATTTTACATCTGCATGATGGTCATGTTACTCTTGCTGGAGTAAACTTCACCTTGACACCAGAAACCATCTCTCAGGCCACTGGGATACCAAATATAGGAGAAGAGTGGAATAAGAGACAACAGATGGATAGAGCATATTATGAACCTTACATCAGGCCTAGCTATTTGAGGCAGCTCAGCAGAGTATTCCCATTCCTGTTTCTGAAGGAATCTTATGCGCCTTCGATGAGACTCATTATCAGATACTTCAGTTGTGAAGGTCGCTTCTCACACCTCTATGCATACCATATCAGGTTATTGATGCATTTCACGAGAGTGAGGTTGATGAACATTCCACATTTCATGTGTCGAAACATTGAGAGGACGACTACTCTTGTTCAGAAGAAGACTCCTGAACAACAATACAACAACATTTACCACTATGCATTCATCAAGATCATTGTTGTACATCAGCTTGGCCTGCAGGGTATCACATGGGAAGACTTCATTTCCCGTGAGTTCTTCATAGTTTCAGCAGCTCATTAGGAGGTTTTCCATGATGCGGGTGAACCTTCACATCAGCATGGAGGACGGGAGGCAGAGACAACTAGTGTGCTGACATATGTCACCTATCAGAGAGGCACGAGGGGATTGTTTGCAGCAGCCTGACGAGTACTATCTCCACCTGGGGTGGAATGGGTCTCGTTTCCGTCATTAGCTGCATAGGTACAGGTACAGGACAAAGGCAAGAAGCCCATGCATGATGAGGGCCCTTCAGGAGGCCAAACACTGATTTCATCATCATTGATGATGATATGAGCTCTCCTAGCTTAAAGCTGAGGGAGATTATTCAGGAGAAGAAAGCCAAGATATATGCATTGACCGACAAGTTGCAAAGATCTCAATGGGTCATAAACTATTTGGAACAGTGAAATAAGCAGTTGGAAGATCAGCATACAATCATGGAGTTACAAAACATACGGAGGAACCGTTAGGCTGCCCAAAGGAGGAGGGTAGAGCTCACTTCGCTTGAGCAAGAGATCAATGATGATCGGGAATATTGGCTTGAGAGGATCAACATCCACTTAGAGAAGTTGTTGGCGAAGGCAAACAAGGACAAGGACATGACCAGGCACATGAAAAATCATTATTGGGCACGAACTCATGTTTGCAAAGCAAGGATCAAGATTCTAAAGGCAAGAATAAGGAGGGAAGTAAAACAATGTAAAAGGCAAGATCGGCTCCGAATATTGGCCAAAGCCTCTTTGGCTGAGCATGATACTTGATGAGGCACCTTTAGTCCAAATTTCAGCAAATTTGGAGAAAATTTTGTCAATTTTGAAAATTTTGGTCTAAAATAGGTTTTTCCGCCCAATGCGTAGCGCCACTTGGCGCACACTTATAATTGGGAGGTCTCCAGGAGGAAAATTTTACATTTTTGGATTTTCCATCAAAATTTATGCATGCTCATGGATTACCTAAGGAATTCATCAAGTTCTGGGTTGCCTAAAGCGTAAAAAACACCCTAAAATGACCTTTATGCCACTTTTTGCACCCACAGGAAGAAGTCTTGGGAGATTTAAGTTTTGGAGGGGTAAATGACATCCAAATCTAGACATTCCACTTGGGTTGGAAAGTAGACAGGTAGGGATTTCCAACGAGCTATCATGAGCTCAATTTGGACTCCGGGAAGTGCCTAAAAATCAGCTCCAAAGTTGTGCTATGCATAGAGATTTTAGGCGCGGCGCATAGAGGATTTTTGGCTTATTTTTCACTGTACAGTTCAAAAATTCGTCCAGTTTTGACTAGTTTTGCTTTTTGATGTAACTATTGATCTATCTTGATGTAACTTGATGACCATGATGTAATATTGGCCCTTTTTTACTTGTTATAGAGGGTTCATTCACTAAAAAGTGAAAATTTAATGAATGAATCAGTTTCCTATCATATAGAGGCAAGTTGTTTGATTGCCTAGATTTCAGTGCTTTGTTTAGAATTGGTTGAAATAGCTCCTAGAATGATGAGCTCGACCCCTAGAGGCATGGGAATGGGTTGGGCTAGTCTATATCATGTATTTTCTGAGTCATTTTCAGGGCTGGACACTTGGGATTTCTTGGCACTTCATTGTACATTCACTTTTAACATTTTTGGCAAAGGAAAGACCAATGTTTTGCAGCACTTGTTGGGATCCATGTGGCTTTGTGTTTTGATGGTGTTTTTCTCTATGTAATTTTAATTTCACTTATGTTTATGTGTATCATTTTCCCTTCTCTTTTCTCCTGAAATTAAACAAATGAGTGATTAAGGTAGAATTCATTGGACTGTTGTGCTCTACCTTGAAATTTTGTTTAATTTTCAATGTTTTCATCTGTTTGAGGAGGACTCTTGAGACTCTCTTTCCCTCCTTGGCTCCTCACAAGTTTTATCCATCCATTCATTCAATCTAAAGCATCAAAACAATTGCCTTCCTTGCCCTAATCAGAACTCTGCAAAAAACTAGGCTTTATCCGTAGACCCAAATTTTCCTTTCCCTTTTTCCAACAAAAGCCCCCCAAAAACTCAAATCAAAGCCTTGCACTTCATACCTAGCCTAATATTAGTTGTTAAATCAGTCATCTCAAGCCCCATCTGATTATCTTTCGCTGAGATTGACCCAGAGAGAGCCCTCTCCTGTCCTCGTAGGGCTAGCTACGCGGTTGAGCATGGTTTGATGTGGACCTAGAAGCTTACCTTTTCAGCTTGAGGTAAATCTAGGCTCTAACACTACTTATGTTATAGAAACACAATTATCTCTACTCTAAAAAAGAATCACTTCTATTCTAGAATGAATTTATAATGCATCCCATGTAAAAATCTCCATACTATAATTAACAATTCAATTTTGAAATTATAAGGAAAAGATAGAAAGAATGTGATCTAATCAAATGTATTTGCTATGAAAAGAAGAATATTATATACATGGTTCTATTTAGAAATCATATAAATGATTTGAAATTGATAGATGGAAAACGAAATACTGTAAACAAATGACTATAAGGAAATTGAAGCTACGATAACGAAATTATAGAAATAATGAAAACGAAATGACTCACCGAAACATAAAATATTTAACCTCAACTGTCTGGAGGGGCCCTCCATAAAAAAACATGTTTTGGAACTTTAATTCAACAACGAACTGTGCATGATGTTGACGAAAATACTTCTTCAATTAAAAGGAACATAGTTATAAAACTTCAAATACTCATTCAAAGATTACATATGTGTCCCCTGCTTTCTATTTACAGAGTTATATATATAGAATTCGTGCTCAAAAGATTGAGACTTTTATGCCTTATAAAACTTAAAAAAATCTTAATCTGAATTCTAATCTATAAAGGAGTAATAGCATTTATCTACGATTTTCTATTTGGAAATAAAATCGGAGAGTCGTGATCTATCTGAACTCTCGTTGCTCCGTTTATCCAAGTATTGACCTATTTCTTTGACGGCGCCACTGGGGATTTCCTTGATGATTTGGCTTGGGTGAACAGTAGGATATCCATGAGGATATTAATCCCCATATGCCCATGTGCTTATTTTCTTGGATGGTGTACTGGAATTCGACAAACCATGGGGATAGTTGTAGAATCATGAAACAACTACATAATCGTATTAATTTTGTAGCTATTACAATCTGTTAACTTAATAATAAGGCATATTAATAAATATGAAAAATAAGACATTTGAGTACCTTACCGTGTCAAAATATATATTTTACTACTTATTTGAGTTGATAGAGATGATGAAAATAGGAAAAATGAATGGAAAGGGTGTAAAAAGAACACTCATGGGACTCTACAATAACATACCCATTGAAATTGAATCGGGAAAGACCTTGAATATTAACACTAGTCTTGATGACCTTCAGCGTGAAAATTTGATCCAATTTCTTCATAAATATAAACAAGCCTTTGCTTGGGAATACTCTGATATGAAGGGAATTGATCCACAGTTGTGAATACATCATATATATATTGAGAAAGATGCCCGAGCCATTCATCAACCCCAAAGAAGGTTAAATCCACACCTTAGGGACATAATGAAACAAGAGCTTCAAAAAGTTCTTGATGTTAATTTTATATACCCTATTTCTGACAGTCAACGGGTTTCACCACTAGTGGTAATCCCTAAAAAGAAAGGAAAATGGAGAATTTGCATAGATTATAGAGAACTAAATAAAACCACGCAAAAGGATTATTTTCCCCTTACATTTGTAGACCAATTCCTTGACTCTCTTGCCGGAAAGAAATATTTTTATTTCCTAGATGGATTTAGTGGGTATAATCAAATCCAGATAAACCCACGTTCACCTATCCATGGGAACATTTAGAGTCTTACCATTTGGGTTGTTCAACATACTGATCACTTTTCAAAGAATAATTCTGAGCATTTTTTCTGATCTAATTAATGAAGGGCTTGAACTATATATGGATGATTTCACCCTTTACGATAATTATTTTGACCAAGCCTTCCATAATCTCAAAAAGGTTCTTGCATGATGTATAGCTACCAAGTTGTGCCTTAGTCATGAAAAATGCCACATGATGATGATAGAGATTGTAGTCCTAGAAAAGTTTATCTCTACTACATGTATTCAGGTAGACCCAACTAAGACTAAGGTAATTCTTCAACTCCCTACCCCTCGTACACTGATAGAGGTACATAGTTTCCTTGGTTATGTTGGTTACTATCACCATTTCGTTGCACATTTTCAAAAATTACAACACCATTGTATGCATTAACTAGACATGTGGAATTTGAGTGGACTAATAAATGTGATATTGCTTTGTAAATTTGAAAATTTTGGCTCAACAACTCATGTGTTGCAGGGACCAAATTGGAGTCTACCACTCCATATATTGTCATATACATCAGATATGGTGATAGGATCAATTATTAAACAAGAAGAGGATAAGAAGCCCTACGTAATTTATTGCATTAATAAAAACCTCACACTTGAAAAGTTAAACTATACTGTGACAGAAAAAGAGTTTATGGTTGTCATTTATACTATAAATAAATTTTGTCATTATATAACAAGATATCCATTTTTTCTGTACACTAATCATTATGTTATTACTATTTAGCTAACAAATTCGTTACCAATGGCAGAGTAACTCACTCATTACTATTATTGCAAGAGTTTGACATTACTATAAAAGACCAACCAGGAAAAGAGAATGTTGTCACACATTTCTTGTCAAGACTCACGTTTTTGATTGACCCTCTACCAATGGAATACCAATTCCCAGGTGAATATGTATTTTCTCTGAACATTAAGACATTGTGGTATCTTGATGTCGAAAATTACCTAGCAACTGGAAAACTGCCATCGCTCTTGTCATCTAGGGAAAATAAGCTTATCATCCAACACAATGCACGATTTTCATGGATGGATGGTTACCTCTTCCACATCAGGGTTGATATTCAAATCCATAGATGCATTATTGAAGACAAAATTTTCAATGCTTTTCATGATGAACCAATATGGAGGTCATTTTTTATGATCGAAGGAATGGACATAAGGTATTACAAATGGGCTTCTAGCCCACAATATTTAAAGACACAAAGAAATATGTCCAGAGTTGTGATAGTTGTAAAAGAATGGGTTATCCCATTCAGGATGGCAAAATGCCCCTTTAACCACAAATTGTATTGGAACCATTTGAAATATGGGTAATGGAATTTGTAGGCCCCTTTAATCCACCTTCATATTAGAAGACATATATCTTAGTCTATACAGAATATGTAACCAAATGGGTGGAAGCAGTAGTACTCTAAAGGGCCATGGAAGAAACAATTATTAATTTTATATTCAAACTATTCGTTCAATATGTGTTACCTCGGGATCTCATAACTGACGTGGGATCGCAGTTCGCTGCTCATATAATTTTGGCCATGCTGCAAAAATACCATATCAAACACAAATTTACCTCTCCTTACCACCCACAAGCAAATGGGCAAGTAGAAAGCACAAACAAGGCCTTAGAGGTGATTTGAAATTAAAACAATATATGTAAATCTCCGAGACTAGGCCACCAAGATTCATGAATCCTTATGGGCCTATCAGACTTGGCCCAACATTACTGGCTATTCACCTTATCAATTGGTTTTTGGTAAAGAACCTATCTTTTCGATTGAGTTTGAAGTTAAGAATCTTATAACTACTAAGGAAGTCTAACTGGATCTTACATAAGCACAAAAACAATGCTTACAACAACTTAACGAAATGGATGCCATGCACCTTCTTTCCTTACAATGCACAACCATAGTTCAACAACATAGGGATAAATGGCATGATCGACTGATGAAAAAGAAAACCTTTCAGAAAGGGGATTGGGCATTGTTATATGACTCCAGATTCCAAGACTTTCTAGGTAAACTCCAAACAAGATGGTTGGGCCCTTACGAAGTTACTGAAGTTTATAACAATGGAACAATGTGCCTCACTATGATTGATAATTTTGGTATTTCTTTTCCTTGCCAATGGGCATTTACTTCGTCTGTATCACCAGCCACTTACACGAGAATATTTTCTTCACAAAATTGATAATGACACGAATTTGCAGGTTGTAGCTGATTGGAGAAACATGCCAAAAGTCAAAACCAAGTAAACTTTTTTTTGAAACCTATTTCATTTTGTACATAATGTAAATAATTTTAATTTTTTATGATATGTAACATTTTTCCACTTTTGGAAAACATCATGAATATTCTAATTACAGTTTTTGTTTCCTTAATCACAATTGTTTTTTCCTAGGTCACAACACCAATCATCATACTTGTTGTTTCCTTAACCTAGATGGAACTACTATTTCCCTAGCTTGTTTAATACTTCTATTTCTTTAGGGTAATGAATATTTTAAGCCCCCCTTTCGATATGATGGTTGGAAAACTAATTCTCCTAATTATTATCATAGGAGAATAATTAATAAGAAATCATTATCAGAATTTTGAACTTCCTTAATATTTAACTCCCCTGTTCTTGTAAGAAGCCTATAAAAATAATCATGATGCATTCCTTCCATCACCACTTGAGTGTTCTTTCACTCCATTTTTTAATGATTCTACGGTCTTTTTGAAAAATAAGCTTTGGGGACAAAATTAGCAAGCTAAAAAGTAATTATTATAATATTTTTCACACCATCCCTAACTCTTAAGGAGTTGATATGCCACCCCATTCACTAAGCAATATTTTATGATTAACAAAAATCATAACAAAATAAAGTGAAAATTTAATAGAGGATAGAAGGAGTCATCATGAATCGACCTACCATGATCATAAGATCTAGTGAGTGACATTAACACTTCTAGTCACCAAGCCAGGGTAATGGCCTTTGGTATTCAGGTCAAAGGAAAAGAGGTCTCATCACAAGCCATCTTGTTCACCTCATTAGCTCTGATGAATGGCATTGTTATTAATTGGTTACCATGCCAGAATAATGACCTTCTATCAATGATTTATAAAATAAAAATAAAAAATGTTATGAATCTTTCCTACTAAATGGGACATTGGAATCTCAATGGGTTAAAAGGGAAATCCTATCAAGGCTACAGATGCCTCCTGGAAGCAAAGGACATGCCTGTGGTATTAAAGTAAATTTAAATATTACAATTTAAGTTTCCTATTTTGTCTCCTCAAAATTAATAAAGGAAAGATCATTAGATTTATTATGGAATTTTATAAAATCCTCATAGAAAGTGGTGATATTGGCTATCCCTGAGAAATTCATTATGATTCTACATATCAGGAATATAATTTTTTCGTAAATTCAATATTATAACCATTTTTTCTCATTTTTTTCTCTAACAATACTCTTTACTTGAATATTATTTCCATCCATCTATCATTCCTAGAAATATCCACATGTCTTTATTTCACTCTAGCATCATCATTATACAAGGCATGCGTATTGAGGTGATTGTTAGAAATTAATTAACGGAGCAATGAAATACACAAAATATTGCGAAAACACAAATAAAAAAACGCATAAAATAAGAGAGACATAGATATACGTGGTTCAACCAATTTGGGCTATGTCCATGGAGAAACATCCAATCCTTCCTTTTATATTATCAAGGAAAATTAAGAGATACAACCAAAAACAAATTCGCTATAATTTCCTCTTCGCTCTCACATTATCTCCTCTCTCTTTCTCTCTCAGAATAATAATACACAACTGCAATACAATTCCCTTTTATAAACAGAGGGTTTCCTTCTAGGGAAAAACCTTAAATTAACATAACTTATACCATCAAATCATCCTCCTAATGAATGAACAGATTGACTACAAAACTATAATATTTTACAAGGCAATCTTTCATCTATTTTTAGCTTCAATGGCACTTCCCCTGAACCCCCTCTTGGGGGGGGGCTCATAAAAGTTGTCGTCAGCCCCCCTTATGGTGATTAAATGGGAGGCATTGTTGCCTCGTAAGGAACATGGATCCAATGTAGCTAAAACAAAAAAACCTCTGAACAATCACGAAGATAATCAAGCTCCACACTCAACAATCTCCCACTTGGAGACTGATTCTATAAACTCCATCGTTGCTTCACTTGCTGGAAAATAACTCCACTTGGACTCGACTATTTATCATATTCACCATCATAATTGAAGACCAATTAAAACTTATCAAGACCTTAGTTTTTCCCTAGTCATAACTTTTGTTAACATATCTACATGATTATGGTTAGTGTGTATTTTCTAGCTTCAACTGTCCATCTTCCAACACTGATCGTATGAAATGTTACTTGAGATGTATATGTTTAGCCTTGGAATGAAATGTTGAGTTATTTGCAAGATGAATGGCACTCTAGTTGTCACTGTATAGCTTACCCATCTCCCACTTCTTTCCCAATTCATCCATAAACCTTTGTAACCAAAGCATTTCTTTACTATCTTATGTATTTGAAACATACTCTGATTTCATTATTGAAAGTGCAACAATGTTTTTCAATTTTGAAACCCAACTGACAGGTGTTCCACCTACAATAAACACATACCCTACGTTTCTCCTCTTGATATCTCTATCATCTACCATATTTGCATCAACATGTCCCTGTAAAGCAATGTTGAACCACCAAAGCATAATTCTTGATTTGTGGTACCTCTCAAATGCATGAGAATCCACTTTACTGCCATCCAATTCTCTTTTCATAGATTATTCATATACCTTCTTACAACTCCCACTGCATGTGAAATATCAAGCCTTATGCAAACCATTGCATACATTAAGCTTCCAATTGCTGATGCATATGGGACTTTACACATATAATCCATCTCTTCCTGGGCCTTGGGACATATCTCCTTAATTAGTTTGAAATGGCTAGCCAAAGGTGTATTGACTGGTTTTGCATTCTGCATATTAAATATTTCTAACACGTTTTCTATGTACTCACTCTGATATAATGTTAATTGTAGATTTTTCATGTCTCTAGTTATTCTCGTGACAATGATTTATTTTGCAGCACCCAAATCCTTCATTGCAAATGAATTTTCTAATTTTCCTTTAAGAACATTTATTTCCTACATGTTAGACCCTGCAACAAGTATGACATCTACATAAAATAGCAATATAATATATTTTCCATAAATTTTCCTTGTAAAATAAACACAATGGTCAAAGTGACATCTAGTATAACCTTTTTCAGACATAAACCTATCAAATTTTAGATACGACTATCTTGGAGCCTGTTTTAAGCCATCCAATCTCTTCATGAATTGGCACACTAATTTATCCTTCCCTTTGACCTCATATCCTTGTGGTTATTACATATATATTTCTTCCTGCAAATCCCCGTGGAGAAAGGTTGTCTTTACATCCAACTACTCAAGATGCAAATCTTTTGTTACCACTAGACTTAAAATAGTTCTGATTGAAGTAATTTTAACAAACAAGAGAAAAAAATTCATCAAGGTATATACATTTCTTTTATGCAAATCCCCTCACCACAAGTCTAGCATTATACCTTTATTTACCTCCATCTTCTTCCTTCAACCTGTAAACCCATTTATTCTGCAATGTTGTTTTACCTACACGAAATTTGACAAAGTCCTAATTCTGGTTGTGCATCAAGGAGTCCATCTCTTCTTCCATGGCTTGCTCCCACTTCTTCCTGGTTTCTACCTACATTGTTTCTTCATATCTTTCTAGTTCACCAGAATCAATCAACAAGACATAATATAATGAAGGAGAGTATCGTTCAAGGCGTCTACTTATCCTAGTAGATATTCTAACACCACTTTCAGGTTTTTGAGGTGTCTGTTGTTATTGTGGTTGTTTTTTTTGTTTTGGTTGTTGATAATTACGATTTTCAGGCACATTTACTTTTTTTGTGATATCATCAAGCACTTTGTATTCTTTGTTTTTATTTTCCTGTTTCTTTCCCTGCATCTGATCCTTATACAAGAATATTTTCATTGAATATGACATTTATGCTCCTAATGATTTTGTGATTTTCATAATCATATAAATGATAACCAAAATCATTTACACCATATCCAATAGAGGTACATTTCTTAGATTTTTCCTCAAGCTTTATTCCATTTTCTTTATTGACGTGGAAAAAGGCTTCAAAACCGAAAGTCTTTAAAATTGAGTAGTTTAAATTTTTACCTGTCCATGCCTCCTCTGAAATACCACCATCCAAGGAACTTGAGGACTCTTTGTTTATTAGATAAAAAGCAGTATCTACAACAACTACCAAAAATTGTAAGGGAAATCCTGAATGCAATCTCATTCACCTTGCACACTCCATGATTGTCATGTTCATCCTTTTTGACACACCATTTTCCTATGGTGTTCTTGGAACTGTCTTCTCTCTACAAATTCCATTCTCTGAACATTAGCTATCAAAATCTTTGTTACAATATTCATCTCCATTGTCTGATCTGAGACACTTCAACTTCTTTCCTATCTCATTCTCAACCAAACCTTTCCATTTCTTGAAAGTATCAAATACATCATATTTAATTCGAATATAATGAATCTAGGTTTACCTAGTTGCAGCATTAATAAAAGTATATAATAGCAAGAGACACTGAGAAATGATAACTGAGTAGGTCCCAATGCATCTGTATGCACAAGCTCTAATTTTTTGCTCTTCTTTTCCTTCCCAACTTGATAAATTTGACTTTCTTTTGTTTTCCATAAACACAATTTTCACATAAATCCAAATCAACATGCTTCAAACATGGCAACAAATTTCTTGAGTGGAGAATCTACATCCTCTTCTCACTCATGTGCCCGAGCCTATGATTCCAGAGTGTCGTATATGCTCTTGTGGAGGTTAAAGAATTAATATAATTGTAAATACTATTGCATAAATACAATGTACTAACCTTTTCTCCTTGTGTATTACTAGGGCTTCTTTAGTGACCTTCTAGGTTTTTCCTATAAAATTAGTTACACAACCTTCACCTACCAACTACCGTATTAAAAATATATTTTTATTCAAATATGGAGCATGCCTTACCTCCTTCAATAACCATTGGTTTCCATTTTGTTCCTTTATAGAAACCTTACCCAATCGAACGATTTTACAGGGTTTATCATCACCTAGACGAACCTGTCCAAAATCTCCTTGAACATACTCATGAAATTTTTTCCTATAAGATATGGCATGGAATATGGCCCCTGAATGTACCACCCATGGATCAATAATATTCTCTAATGAAAGAATAAAATAATCTTGCAACACAACACCTATCACATTCGCTTCTTGATTGTTCTCTTATTGTCCATGTCCTCCTTTTCCCTTCTGATATTTACTGTCTTTCTTCAGGTGTCCTTTCTTCCCACATTTCCAGCACACTATCCCTGATATGGATTTCAATCTACCTTTTGTTGAGTTACTGCGATTTCCTGGGCTCCTTCGTCTTTCCATTTTTCTTCCCCTAGTCTCTGCACTCAAAGCATTACCTGATGTCTCACCAAAGCTTTCCCGTCGCATTTCCTCACGAAGGACGACACCAATAACATCATCAAACTTTAAAGTACTAGATCCATAGACATAGTTACTAATAGCCATAACCAGGCCATTCCAATTTTTTGGCAATGAGCATAGAAATAACAGAGCCCTAACTTCATCATCAAAATTTATCCCTACAAAATTTAACTGACTGGTAACCATGTTAAATTCATTTCAATGACCAGCAACAAATCCACCTTATAACATATTCATATTAAATAGATGCTTCATAAGAAATACCTTATTTGAGGTTGAGTGTTTTTCATATAGTTTAACCAATGCCATCATTAACCTTTTGTTGTTGTTTCCTTTGAAATGTTGAATGCCACCAATGTTGTCAGACACAGCCGTATTGTTCTTAATGCCTTTCTGTCAAGAATCTCCCATTCTGTGTCTTTCATACTCATCGATTTCTTTGATTTTTCACTCAATGGTACGTACAAATATTTTTTATAAAAATAATATTCCATCTACATCTTCCATAGCATGTAGTTTTTGCCTTTAAATTTCTCAACCCTAAACCTACCATCTTCTGCCATTGCTCCCACTCGAACCAAGATTCCTTCTCTCCTGCAAGTTTATCAGCCAAATAAACATTTGGCTCTGATACCAATTATTAGAAATTAATTAACAGAGCAATGAAATACACAAAATATTGCAGTAACACAAATACAAAAATGTATAAAACTAGAGAGACACAATATATGTGGTTCAGCGAATTTGTGCTACGTCCACGGAGAAATATCCAATCCTTCCTTTTATATTATCCAAAAAAATTAAGAGATATAACCTACAATAGATCCGCTATAATTTCCTCTTCACTCTCACACAATCTCCTCTCTCTTTCTCACTCATAATAGTAATACATAAATGCCATACAATTCCCTCATATAAACTGAGGGTTCCCTTCTAGGGAAAAACCCTAAATTAACATAACTTCTACCGTCAGATCATCCGCTTAATGAACAACCCAAATTCACTACGGAATTACAATATTTTACAAGGAAATTTTTCATCTATTTTCAACTTCAGGGGAACTGCACCCGAACCCCCGCCACGGGGAAAAATCATAAAATTCGTGCTCGCCCCACCCTCGACCCCCATGAAGAATATTAAACGGGTGGTATTGTTGCCCTGTTATGAATATGGATCCAATGCAACTGAAACAAAAAGACCTTTGAACAATATGGAAGATAATTAGGCTCCACACCCAATAGTGGTTTGACATTTGGAATCCCTGGTTGGTTTTATCTTTGTTTAACCCTTATGATACCACATTCATGCTTGGAATATGGCGGAGGTGATTGGTTGAAAGAGAGATTTGGTTCAACCCAATCTATGGTCGAGTGGTATGTGGAAGTCCCTGACTTGGTTGGAATTTTATTATGTTAATATGAGCTATTTCACTATTGTGATCTATGAGCACTTTTATTGGTTATTATGGTGATCTTATGGTTGATTTGTCATAGTATCTATTATGGTTATATGTTGGTTATATTCCTAGTTTTATGACGTTCTCTAACTATGACAATTGTTCATTATTTGATAAGTTACCGGATAGTTGATGAATGCATGGGCTAATAAGTGTTGTTGCAGCTAGCTTAAGAAGGCATAGAACCTTCTTGGTGATTCTAAGATGAACTTCAAAATTTTATGAACAGATATGCATTCATGACCTATAGCTTGTATGCTTACTATTTGTTTGAAGACATGTTTATCTTTCATTAGGCATGTATTGGCCAAGATCTTGCACACGATTTGGTTGTTTAGCATTTTTATCATCATTTTCATGATTCTGGAAAGTTACAAGAAGCTTTTGGCAATGGTCTAGAGGCTATCCTGAAAAAGTGGCATAGATATCATGACCTTCCATAGATCTATGCCACCTTGGGAGATTGGTAGGCTCCTGAGTGATCTGTAGTCTCTAAGGGATGTCAATTTAATTTTGTTTTGTCGGCCCTACTTCCATAATTGAAACTTGGAGATCAGGTCATATCATAGTGACACTCAGCTCATGTTTACCCTAGAGAGCTTGTCAAAGTTGGTAAACATGGGAGGAGACATTAAAAAATACATGTGTGAGGTGACTCACTATAGTTCTCATAATATAATTTATTTTAATGCTCTGAGAACCAATTTTTTAAGTGTCCCTAATTGCTAATTAGATTTGATTTGTAGCTCAAGATAAAATAGAAGTAATGCATATGAATAACAAATCACTTATTACATTGCATTATGGGCATTGTTATTGCATTTGGGGCACCCTTCCTCTATTAATCTCACAAAGTTTATGTTGGGAATTGAAGGAGGGTGTACTGATGGGATTAGAAATTCAAAAATCCACTAATGCACTTCAATTAATTTTTTTTGTTTTTATTCCCCTAAGACCGATTTTGTAAGTAGCCCTAAATTTCATTTGAATGAAAGTTGCAACTCATGATAAAATGGAAACCATCCATTATATTGATGAACTATCTATTCCCTTGGATTTTTTATATAAAAATTATGCTAAGGGAATCTTTCTTCCACTAGTCACACAGTCCATTATGTGTTTTCTTGAATGAGTTGTAAAGCTATGGTTTCATTCAATGGGATGCAATGCAAAAATTTAACATTGGTGGTCAACTTTGCAAATCCTACATTGGACATTAATGGAGGGTGAGGTGGGTTTGACATAGAATCGAATCACATGTTTATGTTAGGTGATGGAATTTAGCTATGCCAAATTGTTTGGTTTTTAGGCCCTTTGATAGAATTTTGTAGGTGTCCTTAAATGGCATGTCCTCAAAGCCATTCAACGATCATGTTTAAAGCCATTACAACAATATATTCAATATGAGCTCTACATATTAGTTGTAGGAATCAAACTTGGGTGCGAAGGATAACAATCACTCCTCCCAACCAAGTCAGATAAATCCGATTGGCATATCATAACTTTAGTATGCATGGGTATTAGCATAAATTATTCTTATAAAATTTGAAACTCTTTTTGGGGATTTGAGTTTCACCCAAACTCCGTAGAATTAATTAATCAATTTGTATAATCAAGCATAATTTTTCATGGTCATATATAAACTTAAAACATTTAAACATTACAATTATTCATTACATCAAATGTCAACTTAGTTAAATATGGTCATATACAAACACTTAACCACTAAAACTATTCATTACATCAAACCACAACTTAGTTTAAGTGGGTTTTGATAAAAAGTGTTCATATGAAATTTTGAATCCCTCTTAGGATTAGAGTTTCACTACAATTTCATAGATTTCCAAGTCTCAATGAAATATAAAACTACGAGAATCCTTCTAATTCCTCATAAAATAGAAAAAGTGAGTGCATAAAATAAATATCTACACTGGTGGAATCCCTGTAATTCCTCATAAAAAATGAAAGAAACAAGTGCCCAAAATAGATAATTGTGATAAAGTTTTGTTATCAAGCAATGTTTGTAAATGAAAGGATATGTATCATTTTATTTTTTATTTTCACTCACAGATGTTGTGGTAGGACTAGAAACCCAAATCACTACCATTCCCAAGAGTGAGTTGTGAAGTGAAAAATGCTACAAATTGAGCACATTTTTGTTTAGAGTGAATTCAAATTTGTAGTTAGGATTTTGTCATAAGCAATGTTATGGTTTCAATTTGAGTAGTGCATGAGCAGAAATGTGGAAAAAATGAGGTGGATGTTGGGTAATTTAATTGTTGGTTAAATTACTTGACATTAAATTAACAATACATGTTTGTACACTTGCACAATATATGACAGGAATTTGACTTTCATTTAAAAGGAAATTTAACCTATTGAAAAGACTTGTCGGACTAGAATGAAAGCATATCCATAAATATAACTAAAATGAGCACACACTTTCTAAGAAAGTAAGACAAAACTTCTCAAAAGGAAATACCTAGGAAAAGTTGTAAATTTTGAACTAGAAAGCAATGGAATTTTTAATCTATTGAATTGAAATGACAATTCTATTCTAGGAAGAATAAATGTGATTTTATGAAACCAATTCTATGTTATGAAATATTTTTAAAGCTCTAAGTTCTTATTCTGAATTCTATTCTAATGAACCATGAAAATCAATATATTCTACGAAAATCATAAAGGCTATTCTATGAAAATTCAATTGTCAATTCTATTGTAGAAAGCAATAAAAGCTTGTTTCTAGAAAGCAAATAAAATTCTATTTATAAGAGAGAAAATGAATTTTGTGCTATGGAAAGTAAAAGCAATCTATTCTATGACAATAATCAAAGGGTTGAACTGGAATTGCATCTAACAAGGCAAATTGAGATTATTGGTGTGTGTGTTCAAAATTTAGAACCATTAATGTTTATTTATTATCTATTAATATGGGTCTATTTATTTAAAAGAAACTACATAAATATTTTGGTTGTTTTCAGTTTTTATTCAAGTGCTTGATCTACAAAAAAATAAGAAATAAATGAGCATAGAAAGAGTATGAAAATAGTGCATAAAAACAAATCATTCGGATCTAAAGCTTTAAATAAAACAAAGCATTAGAAATCAAGAAAATTCTAACTGAGATTCAAACTAATCTAGCTCATACTTCCTCAAGGGGGCCTCCTGAGATGCACAAGTAATTGTAAAAATTAGATCACGAATTTTAATCAACCACCAATACATATAAAAGTGCAACCATAACTAAGATTATATTATTGGAAGTGCAGACACAAATTTTTCCAAAGTAGTAATAAATTTGGAATTTAAATTATCTTTCAAGACTACTTGCTTGCTTCCAAGTGAAGCAATTTATAAGGTTTTCAGATAACAGTTCTAAGTTTCTACTGGCGAGAAACTAGATACATCAAACGACATCTAAGTAGTTTATTCCTAACAGAGTTCTTCCTTTTTACGATTCAATATTGGAGAATCAAATAATGAAAGGAACACATCATCAATATTCATATATTGTGCCTTCTTCAAATCATAAAATCTCACTCGCTTGATGTTCAACCTTCTAATAAGTGTCAGGTAGTGCTTTGACCAAGAGTTTGACTTGAATGTTGTGGTTGATCCATGGACTTCAATTTTTTTCTGATAGGTGGATCATGATCTCGACACCATTTGGAAACTTCCTATATGCTTTGGTTGATTGTAGCTCATGGAATCTTATATTACCTTTGAATTAGTTGTTGAATGTTAGTGGAGTTGTGGTATATGAAAGATTCGATAACTTATGCTTAAGCAAATCAATTTCATAAAGCAAAAAGTATAGATTTGAGACAATGAGATTAACGTATTCCTAGACAAAGGTATTCCTAACCCTCCAACAATTGATGCTCAAGATCTGACAGAGTGGAGAAAATATGTTGCAAAGGTGAGAAGGATTATCCCAGAAGGAGTTTGAGATCATATTGTCTCGAACCTCCATGGTAAGGATACTCCATATGCAATGTGGGAGGCCTTGGCATACTTGTTGCAAAACAATAGTGACCACAGGAAACTGGAACAAAAGGAAAAAATCGGGAAAATGAAGATGGAGAAGGGAAAAACAATAACAAAGTACTTGACCAAGTACACCCAATGTCGAGATGAGCTTGGAAGTGTCTGTGTTACAGTTGTTGAAGATGATCTAGTCATCCTAGCACTTCTAGGCTTTCCCAAGAGCTAACACAACTACCAAGACTCAGTAAATGGGAGGGAGAAGCTACTAGAGTGGGAGCGTTTGTGGTCTAACTTGGTGCAAGAAGAGATTTGGTGGAACACCAAAGATGAATCCTCATCCAAGCATGATGATGAGGAGAATTATGCCTTAGCTAGAAAGGAAAAGAAAGGGAAATGGAAGTCATCCCATTCCAAATAAAATTCCAGTCAGGGTGACAAGAAGGACTTTTCTAAGATTAAATGTTTTCACTGTCATGAGCTAGGACACTATGCCACGAAGTGTCCACACAAGAAGTCTGGCAAGAAGCCCTCAAGAGGAGCGGAATGTGAAGATCTTGCTTCATAATTCGAGCTGGATTTCACCCTCATCGATTGCATGGTGGCATTGGTGATGCATAGCATGTGCTATCTGGATAATGGAGCCTCATTCCATATGACCAACAACAAATAATTCTTCAGTGACTCTAAGGAGAAGGACCTCTAGATGCACATCAAAATGGAATATAATGGGAGGTATAGCGTGACCAACATCGATACGGTTACCTTTTAGAGGGAGTTTGGTTCTCCTCTCACATAAAAATATGTCATGTATGTTCCGATTTGAAGAAGAATTTGGCTTCAGTTTCCATGTTGGAGGACTGTGGCTACAATGTGATATTTAGCAAAGGAAATGATTTCCTTAGTCACATAGCTGCAGGACAAGTGAAGAAGATCGGTGTTTAGATGAAGAACCTCTATAAATTGGATATATAATATTGTGCTGCTTTGAGCACAAAAGCAGAGAAGGTGCAGAGTCAAGACATCAGTGAGTTGTGGCATAGAAGATTGGGTCGCTTGCACCACAGAGCTTTGAATATCATGCAAAAAATTTCTACAGGACTTCCCAAGGGTACACTAGAGTATAGGACACGTGCAAAGGGAGTACATTAGAGAAGTACAACAAATATACCTTTCATGATAAGGATAGTCGAGTGCAAGAGATCCTTGAAAGAGTTCACTCAGATGTGTGTGGACCGTTCTCGACAATCTCCATGGCCAAGCACAAGGATTATGTAATATTTGTAGATGATTTTTCTCATAAGTGTTGGATTTTCTTCATGTGGAAGAAATATCAGGCGTTCACTAAATTTTGTGAATTTAAAGCACTTGTTGAGAAATATACTGGTAGGAAAGTTAAAGCTATTAGGAGAAATAACGATGGAGAATATGTGTCAAATTAATTCAATAACTTCTTTGCATTAGAAGGAATTCAACAAGAGTTAATAAAACCCCATAACCCACAATAGAATGGGGTGGCTGAAAGGAAGAACAAAATTATTGTGGGGGCTGCACATGCAATGTTACATGATTAGGGCCTACCATTGCACTTTTGGGATGAAGCATGCAACACTGTTGTATATGTGTAGAACAAGAGTCCTCATCGAATTCTCAGGATGAGTACACCAGAAGAAGCTTTTTAAGGTAAGAAACTAGATGTGGCACACTTCAGGATCTTTAGTTCATCATTTTACCATCATGTTACTAAGGATGCAACGAAAAAGCTAGAACCAACAACTAAGTTGGACATATTTGTGGGGTAAACTGATACACCTCACAACTATCAGGTGTGCCTGCCATCTCACATGATGACAGTGGTTCGTAGAGATATGAAGTTCAATGAGGAGAATACCATGAGATGTTTCCTTGAGAGGGAGTTTCAGTTGCATGGAGAAGAGGAGCTTTTAGCTTCAAAGGAAGAACCTCAGGATGATGTGTAGTCACATGCAGAGGAGAAAAGAGTGGAAGCAACCACTCATGCAGAGACTTCCAAAGATTGAAGGATGCACACCATAGAGGCTAATAGATTGATGCATGATGCTAGAGAGAATGTGGAAGAACTCACATCACAGTGTAGGCAGAGGAGGTCACCAGATTGGTACACTGGCTACATGACTCTAATGAGCGAGAGTGTAGAGATTGAGCCATCTTCATTCGAGGAAGTGTTGAAAATGCAAGAAGAAAATCCTAATTCAATTTTGTCCTTGAATTAAATTAGGAATTAAATTGTAATTCCATATCTCATGACAAATTGTAATAGTTAACTAGGTTGATTTGACTTAGTTGTCTAAGTTAATTCAAGTGGTCTAACTAGAGTCATGTAGAGTGTATCCTACTTTTTGGGAGCCCATGGTTATGTTTATTTTGAGTTGTAATTATTTAATTCAGTTTAACTGAGTTAAATTTAGTTAAACTAGTTCCAACTGATGGAGGATTTAGTGGGAGATCCATTAGTGGGGTGTAACCGACACTGATCAACTAGTAAACTCAAGATTCACTCATAATTAACTCATGGATGTTAGATCAGAGAAATACCCAGTTGAGATTGGAGTTCAGGGATAGTATACTATGAATTTTATAATCATATGAATTTTATAGGTGGTGCATGCAATCATAGGAAGACCTATGAGGATTATGCAATTCATGTTTGTGGAATTTCCTAATTAAATATGGGCTAATTCCCTAGGAAATTGCACAAGGAAATATGAGCTTGGCAGGCAGCATAATTGGCTAAGTAATGGCTTGAGCTTGTTTGGGAAGAAGTGAGATAAATAAAGATAATGTAGAGATTCCTGGAGCTTGAGAAAAGCATTGTAATCTTCTCATATTTTCTGATTAATAATGAAATATACAAATAGCAGGGGTTTTTAGCTATGGTTTTCCCCAGAAAATTATTATGTTATTTAATCCTTTCTCTTTTATGCTTCGTGATCTCATCAATGATTTATTGTTTTCGTTGATGAGTAGAATATATTCAAGTCAATTGTTTTAGCATATTACAATATGCAGTTTGAATATACAAGGAATTTCTACATGGTATTAGAGCCAAAATCACTCTACAAGAGGAGAATACGAGTTTGACTTTTGTAGGAGAAATCGAATTTGTAGTATCATACCTTAGAACGAGCAGGATGTCGTTCTATGGATTGAGACTCGAATATTCCCTTGAGGATAGTTCAAACTATATTGCTTGGAAGGATAGGATGGAGGCAGTGTTGGAAGAAAAAAATCTTAAGGAATTAATAGACAAAGATATTCCTAAGCTAGTTAATGCTCAAGATCCGGCAGAGCGGAGAAAGTGTGTGACAAAGGTGAGAAGGATTATCCTAGAAGGAGTTTGAGATCGTATTTCCTCGAACCACTAGGGTAAGGAAACTCCATTTGAAATGTGGAAGGCCTTGACAACAATGACCACATGAAGCTAGCACTAGAGGACAAGCTTAGAAAGATCAATATGAAGAAGGGAAACATAATACCAAATTACTTGACCAATTTCACTCAATGTTGGGATGAGCTTGGAAGTATCGGTGTTATAGTTTCTGAAGACGATATGGTGAGCATAACACTTTTAGGCCTTTCCACGAGTTGTCACATCTACCAGGACTCGGTTAATGGGAGGGAGAAGCTACTAGAGTGGGAGTGATTACTGTCTGACTTGGTACAAGAAGATATTTGGTGAAACACCAGAGACGGATCCTCATCTAAGAATGATGATGAGGAGAACTATGCCTTAGCTATAAAAGTGAATAAAGGGAAGGGGAATCCATCCCATTCCAAATCAAATTCCAGTCAGGAAGGAAAGAAGAAGGACATGTTGAAGATTAAATGTTTTCACTGGCATGAGCTAGGACACTATGCTACAAAGTGTCTGCGCAAGAAGGCTAGTAATAAGCCCTCATGAGGAGTGGCAGGTGAAGCTATTTCTTCAAAATTCAAACTAGATTTCACCCTCATCACTTGCATGGTGACATCGATGATGGGTAGTTTGTGGTACTTGGATAGTGGAGCCTCATTCCATATGACCAACAACAAATATTTATTCAGTGACTTGGAGGAGAAAGACCTCCAGATGCACATCGAGATGGGGTATGTTGGGAGGTATAGCATGACGGACATCGGTACTATTATATTTCAAAGGGAGTCTAATTCTCCTCTCACATTAAAGATGTCATGTATGTTTCGGGTTTGAAGAAGAATTTGGTTTCAATTTCCGTGTTGGAGGACCATGGCTACGATGTGATATTTAGCAACATAAATTCTTTCCTGCATCACATAGTCTTAGGATAGGTGAAGCAAATAGGGGTTCGAGTGAAGAACCTCTACAAATTGGATGTAGAATATTGCACTTCTTTGAGCACAAAAGAAAATAAGGTGCAGAGCCGAGACATTGGTGAGTTTTGGCATAGAAGATTGGGTCACTTGCACCACGGAGCTTTGAAGATCATGTAGCAAATTTCTACAGGACTTCCCAAGGGTACACTAGAGCATAGAGACACATTAAAAGGGTGTACATTGGGGAAGTACACCAAATCTTCCTTTCATGATAAATACATTCGAGTGCAAGTGATCCTTGACAGAGTTCACTCAGATGTGTGTGGACTATTCTCGACAAAATCCATGGCCAAACACAGGTATTATGTAATAATTTTTTTTATGTTTTTTCTCGTAAGTGTTGGATTTTCTTCATGCAGAAGAAATATCAAACAGTCGCTAAATTTTGTGAATTTAAAGAACTTGTTGAGAAAGATACTGGCAGGAAATTTAACTCTCTCAAAAGTGATAATGGTGGAGAATATGTGTCGAATGAATTCAAGAACTTTTGTGGATCAGAAGGCATTTTATGAGAGTTAATAACACCTCATAACCCACAACAGAATGGGGTGGATGAAAGGAAGAGAATAAGTATTTTCGGAGCTGCATGGGCAATGTTACATGATCAGGGCCTACAATGGCACTTATGTGTTGAAGCATGCAACACAATTGTTTATTTGCAGAACAGAAGCCCTCATTGAATTCTCGAGATGACTACACCAAAAGAATATTTTTCTGTTAAGAAACCAAATGTGGCAAACTTTAGAATCTTTGGTTCATCAGTATAATATCATGTTACCAAGGATGCACGAAAAAGCGAGATCCAATAGTTGAGTTGGGCATATTTTTGGGGTACCCTAATACACCTCACAACTATTGAGTGTACGTGCCATCCAATAGGATGACAGTGGTTCGTAGAGATGTGAATTTTGATGAAGAGAAGGCCATGAGATGTTCCCTTGAGATGGAGCTCCAGTTACATATAGATGAGGGGCTTTTAGCTCCAAAGGAGGAGTCTCGGGATGATGTGGAGAAACCACATGCAGAGGAGTCGAGAGTGGAAGTACCCACCCACGTAGAGACATCCAGAGATGGAAGGAAGCACACCGAAGAGGCTGGCAGATTGATGCATGATGCTAAAGAGAATTTGGGAGCACCCAAATCATAACGTAGGAAGAGGAGGTCACAAAATTGGTACACTAGCTACATGGCTTTGATGAGTGAGAGTATAGAGGTTGAACCATCCTCATTCGAGGAAATGATGCAGTAACCAGTATGGGTTGATTCCATGGTTTAGGAGTATGATTGCATTATAAAAAATAGTATTTGGGAAGTGTTCCCAAGACCAATAGACAAGTCAATGGTGAGTTCCAAATGTCTTTACAAGGTCAAGAAAGTAGTAGATGGGAGTGTGGAGAAACAAAAGGCTAGATTTGTGGCCAGAGGATTCTCTCAGGTGGAAGGAATTGATTACGATAAGATATTTTCTCCAGTAGAAATGTACTCTTCAATCAAATCTATTCTAGCACTGTCAGTGCAGATGGGATGGAAGATAGATCAGATGGATGTGAAGACAAAATTCCTCAATGATATGATTGAGGAAGACATGTATATTGAGTAGATGGAAAGATTTGAGACCTTCAATAGAGAGTCACATGTGTGCAGACTCAAGTGAGCATTGTACGGACTAAAACAAGCACCCCGTGCTCGGTACACCAAGATTAATAACTATTTCACTGGGTTGGGCTTCACCAAAAGTGAAGGAGATGCGAACCTTTACCATATTGTGGTTGAAGGTAAATTATTGATTATAGTATTATATGTCAATGATTTGATTATAACAGGTGATGAGAAGCTGATAAAAGCTTGCGAAGATGATCTTGCAAGAGAATTCACGATGAAGGACCTGGGGCTCATGGATTACTTTCTTGGTATGGAACTATAGCAAGGAGATGAGTAATTGTTTGTCTCTCAAGGTAAGTATCCCAATGAGATATTTAAGAAGTTCCACATGGAGAGCATCAAACCCATGTATACGCATCTAGCAGGTAATTGGAGGAAGGAAGATGTTACTTTAGGTGAAGTAGTGGAAGCTACTATTTATAGACAACTTGTGGGTTCACTCATGTATTTGGTGAACACAGAACCGAACATGTGTTTTGCAGCTAACCAACTTAGTCAAGGCATGGTTAAGCCAACCAAAATTTATTGGAAGGCAACTAATCATGCGTTGAGATACCTCAGAGGCACCATTTAGCTTGGTATTTGGTACAGATGGACAAAGGGAGTGAAGATTTTAGGCTTCACAGAGACATATTGGGTAGGGAGTCCATCTAACAGGAAGAGCACATCAGGGGGAATATTCAATATTGGGTTAGGAATAGTTTCTTTGTACAACAGGCAGCAAAAATTAGTTGCACTCAGTTTAGCAGAAGCAGAGTATGTGGCTACTAGTCAAGTAGCTTGTGAGGCTATCTGGATGAGGAAGATCATTGTTAGGTTATTTTGTTAGTAGATGCATCCTACAGTGATTTACTGTGACAACCAGAGTTGTATCAAACTCTTTGACAATCTGGTTTTTCATGATCGGTCCAAGCATATCGACATCTGGTATCACCATCTACAAGATTGCGTGCAGAGGAGAATCATGTTGTTGGAGTACATTCCTACAGAGGAGTAAGAAGCAGATATTTGATAAAGGCATTTTCAAGATGCAAATTTGAGTTTCATAGAGGCAAGATTGGGGTAGAAGATAATCCCTTTCTTCCTGAGAGGGAGTGTTGAAAATGCAACAAGAAAATCCTAGTTTAATTTTGTCCTTGAATTAAATTAGGAATTAAATTTTAATTCCATATCTCATGACAACATGTAATAGTTAACTAAGTTGATTTGACTTAGTTGGCTCAGTTAATTCGAGTTGTGGGTCTAACTAGAGTCATGTAGAGTGTCTCCTGCTTTTTAGGAGCCCTAGTTAAGTTTATTTCGAGTTGTAATTATTTAATTCAGTTTAACTGAGTTAAATTCAATTAAACTAGTTCCAATTGATGGAGAAATTAGTAGGAGATCCAGTAATGGGGTGTAACCTATGGTAGTGGAGTGTAACCAACACTAATAAACTAATAAATTGAAGATTCACTCATAATTAACTCATTCATGTCAGATCAAAGAGAGACCCAGATGAGATTGGAGTTCAGGGATAATATACTATCAATTGTATAATCATATGAATTGTACAAGTGGTGCATGCAATAAGAGGAAGGCCTATGAGGATTGCGCAATTCATATTTGTGGAATTTCCCAAGCAAATATGGGCTAAATCCCTAGGAAACTACGCAAGGAAATAAGAGCCTAGCAGGCAGCAGAATTGGATAAGTATTGGCTTGAGCTTGTCTAGGAAGCAATGAGATAGATAGAGATAGTGCAGAGGTTGCTCGGGCTAGAGAAAAGAATTTTAATCAGGTCTCATATTTTCTGATTAATGCAATATATAGATAGCAGGGGTTTTTAGTTTTAGCTTTCCCCAAAAAATTATTGTGTTATGTGTGATTGAATTCTTTCTCTTTTATGCTTTGTGATTTCATCAATCATTTATTGTTTCCAATTATGAGTAGAGTATATTCAATTCAATTGTTTTAGCATATTACAATGTGTAGTTTGAATCTACAAGGAAATTTTACAGGAAATAGTGTAGTGACCAGTGTGGGTTGATGCCATGGTTGAGGAGTATGACTTCATTATCAGAAATAATGTTTGGGAAGTGGCCCAAGACCAGTAAACACGTCAATGGTGAGTTCTAGATGGCTTTACAAGGAAAAGAAAGTAGCAAATGGAAGTGTGGAGAAACACAAGGCCATATTTGTGGCCAAATGGTTCTCTCAGGTGGAGTTAATTGACTATGAGGAGACCTTTTCTCTATTAGCAAGCTACTCTTCAATCAAATCTATTCTAGCACTTTCAATGTAAATGGGATAGAAGATACATCAACTGGATGTGAAGACAACATTCTTCAACACTGTGATTGATCAAGAGTTTTACATTGAGTAGTTACAAGGATTTGAGACCTTCAAGAGAGAGTCACATGTGTGCAGACTCAAGCGAGCATTTTATGGATTGAAACAAGAACCCCATGCTTAGTACACTAGGATTGACATCTATTTCACTATGTTGGGCTTCACCAAAAGTGAAGCAAATGCGAACCTTTACCATATTGTGGTTGAAGGTAAATTGTTGATTATAGTATTATATGTTGATGATTTAATTATAATAAGTGATGAGAAGCTGGTAAAATATTGCAAAGAGGATCTTGCAAGAGAATTCGAGATGAAGGACATGGGGCTCATGCATTATTTCCTTGGTATGGAAGTATGGAAAGGAGATGAGGAATTGTTTGTCTCTTAGGGAAAGTATGCTAATGAGATACTAAAGAAGTTCCACATGGAGAGAAGCAAACCCGTGGAGACTCCTCTAATAGGAAATTGGAGGAAGAAATATGCTACTTCAAGTAAAGTAGTGGATGCTACTATTGACAGGCTTCTTATGGGTTCACTTATGTATTTGGTGAACACACGACCAAACATATGTTTTGTAGTTAACCAGCTTAGCAAGTAGTGATAAAGCCAACCAAACTCTATTGGTACGAAGCTAAACATGTGTTAAGATACCTCAAAGGAACCACTCAGTTTGGTCTTTGGTACATACAGGCATAGGGAGTGAAGCTGCAAGGCTTCACAAATGACTATTGGGCAGGGAGTCCATCCAATAGGAAGAATGCATAACGGGGAATCTTCAATATTGGGTCAACAACAATTTCTTAGTACAACAAGAAGCAGACATCAGTTGCACTCAGTTCGACGGAAGCAAAGTACATAGCTGCTAGTCAAGCAACTTGTTAGACTATCTATATGAGGAAGATCATTGTTGGATTATTTGGTTAATAAATGGATTCTACAATGATTTACTGTGAAAACCAGAGTTGTATCAAACTCTATGAGAATCCAATTTTTCATGATCGGACCAAGCATATTGACATCCGATATCACGATCTACGAGAGTATGTGCAGAGGCTAATCATTTTGTTGGAGTACATTCCTACAGAAGAACATGATGCAGATATTTTGAAAAAGACATTTTCAAGATGCAAATTCGAGTTTCATAGAAGCAGGATCAGGGTAGCATATAATCCTTTTCTTGTTGAGAGGGAGTGTTGAAAATGCAACAAGAAAATCCTAATTTAATTTTTCCCTTGAATTAAATTGGGAATAAAATTGTAATTCTACATCTCATGACAAATTGTATTAGTTAACTAAGTTAATTTGACTTAGTTGGCTCAGTAATTCGAGTTAAGGGTCTAACTTGAGTCATGTAGAGTGTATCCTACTTTATAGGATCCCTATTTGAGATTATTTTGAGTTGTAATTAATTAATTCAGTTTAACTGAGTTAAAGTCACTTAAACTAGTTCCAACTTTTGGAGGAACTAGTGAGAGGTTTAACAATGTGGTGTTTCCTGTAGTGTAGTGTGGTGTTTCCTACATTGAACAACCAGTAAACTAATGATTCAATCATAAATAACTCACACATGTCAGATATGAGAGTTACCTAGTTGAGGTTGGAGTTCAAGGACAATGTACTATTATTTATATAATCATTCGAATTGTATAGGTGGTGCATGTAGTCAGAGGAAGACCTATGATGGATTGCAAATTTCCTTTGAGGAATTTCCCTAATTAATAGGGGTATAATTACAAAGGAAACAATGCAAGGAAATAGGGACTTGGGTAAGAAGGATTGAGAAAAACATTGTAATATTCTCATATTTTCTGGGTAATACAATATATAGATATCAGGGAATTTTAGTTGTGGCTTTCCCGAGGAAATCATTGTGTAATGTGTTAATTGAATTATTTCTCTTGTATGCCTCACAATTTTGTGATTGTTTAATTATTTCTTCTAAAGAGTAGAGTATATTCAAGTCTATCATTTTAGTAAATTACAATTATCAGTTTGAATCTACAAGGAATTTCTATGCGGGTGGTATGTGAAAGTACTCCTTAACTTGGTTGGAATTTTCTTATGTTAATATGAGCTTTTTTACTATTGTGATCTATGATCACTTTTACTGGTTACTAAGGTGATCTTGTGGTTGATTTGTCATAGTATCTATTCTGGTTATATGTTGGTTATATTCTCGATTTTATGATGTGCTCTAGCAATGGCTCTTGTTCATTATTTGATAAGTCACTGGATGGTTGATGAATGCATCGGCTAACAAGTGTTGTTGCAAATATCTTATGAGGGCATAGAGCCTTCTTGGTGATTCTCAGATGAAGTTCAAAAACTTATGATCAGATATGCATTCATGACATGTAGCTTATATGCTTACTATTTGTTTGGCAAAATGTTAGCATTGCATTAGGCATGTATTGGTCAAGATATTGCTCAAGCTTCAATTTTTTAGCATTTTAATCATCGTTTTCATGATTGTGGAAAGTTACAGGAAATTTTGGGTAGTGGTGTTGAGGCTATCTTGAAAAAGTGGCAAAGATCTTGCGATCGCATTATTAGCTCTCGATTTTGACTCCTTTTGCCACACTTATTACATCACTTTTCCATCCTTATCATCCATTTCCTATCATTTTCATCATGTTTTATATCTTCTAATGCACACCAAGGTAGCTAAAGTGTTTCTTTTTATTTTTTTAAGTGTTTGAGTAAAAATTGAGCATTAAAGTTAAATTTAGGAAGAATCAGAAAAGCTTGTAATAACTCGTTTAAAGTAATGTTTGCAGGATATTTGGGCACAAATGAAGGATATATTTGGAAAATACAGGAACCAAATATGGTGGAATACCTATTGGACTGCTCCAAATCAGTTAAAATAGGCCCAATGAACACTAGTCAAACTTGACCAGTCATTAAGGAAATCCCCTTATTTAGGAGAATATTTAGGATTTTTTGGGATTTTTCCATATTTTATGCAATTGAAAGGGTGAATTCGACTCAAGAGATGTAATAGGACTCTTTGTAGGTGGTTACAGTAAACATAACAATTTTATTATACTTTTTAGCCTATTTAAGCAAGGTTACCAACAAATATGAACATATATGATGGTGACTATTATTTTCTGAATACAATTTGAGATTGAGACTTGCTTTCTTATTTTCTTGTGCACACTTTTCTATGTAATGTGAATGAATGCTTGTTGTAGTTGATTGTCTTGAAGTGTACCAGGAAAAGGTGGAGGGCTCCCATGCTGAGCTAAGTACACTATTGTTGATTTATGTGCATAGATGTAAATATATGTTAGCATCTTCATTTTCTGAGTTAATATTGTATTTTTGTTTTAATCAATTGTGAATATTTCTCATATAAACTCACTTGCATTCCATGGCCATTTAGATAGTGAAAATGATTTTTGTTGAATGATTAGTTTCAATAAAGTAGGACAAACCAGGTCTATAAGTTAGAGTGTCTTCTTTGTTAACTAAGATTGAATTGAAATCAATATTCACTTTTTGCCCTGCTTTCCTAGATTTATATTTATATGATTTATTTTTATGCTTTGGTAATTTAGATAAGTGAAATCAGTTTTTTTGAATGAACATAAGAAATAAGGAAGGAAAACCAAGGCATTTGAGACAAGAGCCTCTTCCTTGTTATCTAAAATTGAATAAGATCATTGTTCACTTTTTCATCTACTTTCATAGAACATATTTATATGCTTCCCTAGAATAGTCTTCTTGCTTTAACATAACTTTGATAAAGCCTACTTTGGTGAGTTTGATGAGTCACTCCCATCATAAAAATGTTTTATAAAAGCTCTTTATAGTTTTATATTTCAGTAATTTATGCTTGTAGCTTTCCACTTTTAGATTGTAGGATGCATTTATTCATTTTTGAGTATCTAAGAAATTTATTTCTAAACTAGTTAGATCTAAGATCCATATACTTTGGGGTGTTTCTAAGTTTACCAACCCAGATTGATATTAAAATACATGCTCTAATTTACCTCAATAAATTAGACTTACACGCATACACGAAACAAAGGAAATTGGGTCATAACCACATGCAACAAGGATTATGGGTGTGGTTGGAGCCTCATAACCACATGAACAGTGTGCCAAGGGTGCCCTTAGGGAGTAAACCTAGTGAAAAAGAGTTCTAGCTTCGGGATTGATCACCTGGGGATGTTGCTAGGATCTTGAGTGATCTGTAGTCTATGAGGGATGTCAGTTTACTTCCGGTTTATAGGCCCTACTTCCATATCTGAAACTTGGAGATCGGGTCATATCATAGTGACATGTAGCTTATGTTTACCTTGGAGAGCTTGTCAAAGTGGGTAAATGTCGGAGGAGGAATTACAAAATACATGTGTGAGGTGACACACTATAGTTCTAATAATCTATTTTTTTTAATGCTCTTAGGACAAATTTTGTAAGTGTCCCAAATTGCTAATCAGATTTGATTTGTAGCTCAAGATAAAATAGAAGTAATGCATATGATTAACAAATCGATTAATCCATTGCATTAGGGGCATCCTTCCTCTATTAATCTCACAAAGTTTATGTTGGGGATTCAACATTGCAAATATCTACTAAGGGAATTGAAGGAGGGTGTGATGGGATTTGAAACTCAAAAATCCACTAATGCACATCCATTAACTTGTTTGGTTTTCATTCCCTTAAGACCAATTTTGTAAGTACCTACAAATTTAATTTGAATGAAAGTTGCAACTCATGATAAAATTGAAAACATGCATTATATTAATGAAATATCTATTCCAATGGATTTTTGATATCAAAATTATGCTAAGGGAATATTTCTTCTAGTAGTCACACACTCTATAACGTGTTTTCTTAAATTATTTGTAGAGCTATGGATTCATTCAATGGGATGCAATGCAAAAATTTAACATTGATGGTCAACTTTGCAAATCCTACATTGGACATTAATGGAGGGGGAGGTGGGTTCAACATAGAATGGCAACACATGTTTATGTTAGGTGATGGAACATAGTTATGCCAATTTGTTTGGTTTTTAGGCCCTTGGATGGAAATTTTTAGGTGTCCTTAAATGCAATGTCATTAAAGCCATTCAATGATAAGGTTTAAAGCCATTACAACAATATATTCAATAAGAGCTCTACATATTAGTTGCAGGAATCAAATTTGGGTGTGAAGGATAAAAATCATTCCTCCCAACCATGTTAGATAAATCTAATTGGTGTATCATAACTTATGCATGCATGGGTATTAGTAGAAAGTATTCTTATAAAATTTGAAACTCTTCCTGGGGATTGGAGTTTCACCCAAACTCCATAGAATTAATTAATCAATTCATATAATCAAGCATAATTCTCCATGATCATATATAAGCACTTAACCATTAAAACTATTCATTACATCAAATGACAACATAGTTTACCATGGTCATATACAAACACTTAACCATTACAACTATTCATTACATTAAATGAAAACTTATTTTAAGTGGGTTTTGATAAAAATTGTTCATATAAAAATTAAAACCCCTCTTAGGATTAGAGCTTCACTAAAATTTCATAGATTTTCAAGTCCCAATGAAATATAAACCTATGAAAAATCCTTGTGATTCCTCATAAACTAGAGAAAATGACCGCCTAAAATAAGTATCTACACTAGTGGAATCCCTGTAATTCTTCATAAAAAATGAAAAGAAAAAGTGGCCAAAATAGATAATTGTGATAAAGTTTTGTTATCAATAAATGTTTCTAAATGAAAGGATATGTATCATTTTATTTTTTGTTTTTACTCATAGATGTAGTGGTAGGACTAGAAACCCAAATCATTACCATTGCCAAGAGTGAGTCATGAAGTGTAAAATGCTACAAATTGAGCACATTGTTCTTTAGAGTGGATCCAAATTTGTAGTTAAGATTTTTTTGTAAGCAATGTTATGGTTTCAATTTGAGTAGTGCGTGAGGAGAAAAGTGGAAAAAATGAGGTGGATGTTGGGTAATTTAATTCTTGACTAAATTACTTGACATTAAATTATTAATACAAGTTTGTACACTTGTGAAGTACACTTGCACAAGATATGCAAGGAATTTCATTAACAATTTAAAAGGAAATTTAACCTATTGAAAGGAATTGCAGGACTAGAATGAAACCATATCCATGAATATATCTAAAATGAGCACACACACTTTCTAAGAAAGCATGACAAAACTTCTCAAAAGGCAATATATGGGAAAAGCAGTGAATTCTTAACTAGAAAATAATGGAATTTTTAATCTATTGAATTGAAATGATAGTTTTCTTCTAAGAAGAATAAATGGGATTTCATGAAACCAATTCCATGGTATGAAATATTTTTAAAGTTCTAAGTTCTTATTCTAAATTCTAGCCCAATGAACCATGAAAATCAATATATTCTATGAAAATCATAAAGTTTATTATATGAAAATTCAATTGTCAATTCTATTCTAGAAAGCAAGAAAACCTTGTTTCTAGGAAAGAAATAAAATTCTATTCCTAAGAAAGAAAATGAATTTTGTGTAATGGAAAGTAAAATTCTATGACAATAATCAAAGGATTGAATCGGAATTGCATCTAACAAGGAAAATTGAGATTACTGGTGTGCATGTTCCAAATTTAGAACCATTCATGTTTGTTTATTATCTATAAATATGAGACTATTTAAATAAAATCAACTAAGTAAATATGTTGGTTACAATTTTAAGTTTTTATTCAAGTGTTTGATCTACAAAAGAACAAGAAAGAAATGAGCATAGAAAGAGTATGAAAATAGTGCATAAAAACAAAGCATTTAAATATAAAGCTTTAAATAAAACAAAGCATTAGAAATCAATCAAATTCTGAATGAAAAACAAACTAATCTAGCTCATACTTCCTCAGGAGGCCCTCCTGAGATGCAAGAGTACTTATAAAACTTAGATAACAAATTTTAATCAACCATCAATACTTATAAAAATGCAACCATAACTAAGATTATATTATTGGAAGTGCATACAAAGTTTTGAAAAACAATAATAAGTATGGAATTTAACTTGGCTTTCAAGACTACTCGCTCGCTTCCAAGTGAAGCAATTTATAAGGTTTTCAAATAACAATTACAAGAGTCTATTGGTTAGAAACTAGATACATAAAGCGATATCTAAGTATTTTATTCCTAATGGAGTTCTTCATTTTCACTATTTTCTATCAGAGGCTCTAATCGTGAAAGGAACGCATAATCAATATTCATATATTTTGTCTTCTTAAAATCATAATATCTCACTCACTTGACCAGAATCTCACTCGCTTGATGTTCAACCTTCTAAAGATGCGCCAAGTAGCGCTTTGGCCAATAGTTTGACTTCATTCTTGCGGTTGATCTATTTACTTCCATTTGTGTCTGATAGGTGTATCACGACCTTGACACCATTTGGAAACTTCCTATATTCTTTGGTTGATTGTAGCTTATGGCATCTTATAGGACCTTTGAATTGGCTGTCGAATGTTAGTGGAGCTGTGTTATATGCAATATTTGGTAACTTATGCTTAATCAAATCAATTTCATAAAGCAAAATGTATAGATTTGAAACAAGAATGGACTTTTACCTTATTATTTCATTTTTATGACTTTGATGACTTTTAATTTAAAATAGAGGTATGGTGATATGAAGGTGAGTGACAAAAATGAGTGAAATATATGAGATAAATTGTAAAAAAAAAATAAATTAGGAGGCTTGACAATGGATTTGAAATTGGTTTGTAACTTTCCATCCTTTTATATTTCCACCCTCCTTTTTTCTACTTGCAATCTCTAACCACCAACCCCCCACCCCCTAAACCCATTTTCATACATATATATATGCCTAAGATTAAAATCCTCACACCACCCTTAATATAGAATAATATATTCAGCCCACCCTTAATACACAATAATATATTACTTAATATATTTTTAATCATATGCAGTACTTTTATTTTATCTTGAGCTACAAATCACATATAATTAGTAATTAGGTACACTTATAAAATTGGTCCTCAGAGCATTAAAACAAAATAGATTATTAGAACTATAGTGTGTCACCTCACACATGTATTTTGTAACGCTTCCTCCCACATTTAACCACTTTTACAAAACAAAATAGATTATTAGAACTATAGTGTCACCTCACACATGTATTTTGTAATGTCTCCTTCCACATTTACCCACTTTGACAAACTCTCTAGGGTAAACATAGACAACAATGGACTTTTACCTTATTATTTCTTCTGTATGACTTGGATGACTTTTAATTTAAAATAGAGATATGGTGATATGAAGATGAGTGACAAAAATGAGTGAATTATATAAGAGAAATTGTAAAAAAAAAAAAAATTGAAGGCTGGATTTGAAAGTGCTTTGTAACTTTTTATCATTTTATATTTTCACCCTCCCTTTTTCCACTTACAATCTCTAACCACCAACCCTACACCCTAAATCTGTTTTTATACATATATGTACCTAAGATTCAAAACTTCAACTACCTTTAATATACAATAATATATTCACCACCCTTATAAACAATACTATACTCACCCACTCTTAATACACTAATATTACTTTAGATTTATTTAATTACAAATATTTAATTATTTGAAATAATAATAATTTCTTTTCACTATTAATCATCAACTTCTATTTACTTCATAAAGGTTGAAGTCTAAAGTCCAACTCTTGAAAAATGAGGACAGTGAGATAATGAGTATGTGGATGGAAGGGGGTTGGGTATAGACTGATTTGAAAAATATAGTAATTAACAATATGAATTTCATTTTTAAGAAGTATTTGGTAAACCAATTTTAAAGTAGTTATAAGGAAAAGATTCTGTTTTGAAAAAGTATTAAATAATGCCATATAAGACATTTTAGATTTAAAAAATATGTGTTCAGACTATAGTCTTATAATATTCTAGGCATGAAGTTTACAATTTTAAAAATGGGATTGTTAGTGTAAAAAAATAAGAGGAGCATGACATATTAAGAAATTTGAGAGATTACTACTACATTCTTATAATATTCCAGGCATGAAATTTATAATATTGAAAAACGAGTTCTTAATATAAACCATTAAGGAGAGCACGTCATCCTAAGAAAATTTCCATTCTCCTATTCTTTAATAGATCCATGTGATAGATGTACTTCGTTTGATAATGGTTATAAAAGAATTGTTAATTCCATGAGCTGGCAGCCAAAATATTGTGGATTAATGGTTATTAAAGAATTGTTAATTCCATGAGCTGGCAGCCAGAATATTGTGGATTCCGTGAGCTAGAACACGTACAGGGAAGGATTAAATTTGAGGGGGACAATATCAAGATCGATGGCTAGGGGTGGGCAGTAGGCACCGCCTTATGCCACGCTAAGGTCAGCCCTCATAGATTAGATCGGATTTGTTTGACGTGCCTTCAATCTAGATGTGAGTCATACACGACAGGCAATAATTATTTAGTATGTTGCGTGGCATTTAATTTACATTGGTTATATGCTTGTCTAATTACTTTGACAAATGTCTAATTTCACAACAAATGTACTTGTTTAGATCCAAAAATATACATATACATCTTGCCAATAAAAAAAATATGCATATACATCTCTGCCATTAATTTGTTTTCACTTTGTATATTTCAGATCATGAATTAGTAATTTATTTCAATCTCCTAAAGAGTCGAAAAAGTTTTTAATTTTTAAATTTAGGAAATTTATATAATCTCATGAATAAGATCGAATATTCTTTTATAATTTATCGATCTTATTCCTCTATAATTTATCTCCTTGTTCTTTAAAGAAGCCTTCTCAAAAAGACTTAGATCTATCCATGATTTATGTTTTTTTTTTTTTTTCTTTTTTATTCAGATAAACATATTGTCCGATCTAAACGGGAACCAATTTCTAATTTATCAGAATATACTGGGTAATTCTTATTGCTTTGCTGTTGGGACATCATACACCCTGAGGACGGCGGAAGAAGATAATTTGCATGTGTTCATTGTGTATTTTGTTGTTTTCAAAATATGGCTGCGATATATGGTCTCCAACTTACACAGTTCACTTGCATGTCTGACTACTTTGAATAGTGGAGTCCGCGGAACATCATCTCCCGCTATTTTTCTTTTACTTTTCTTTGGGAGGTTTGGAGATGGAGATGGAGATGGAGATGGAGATGGAGATGGAGATGGAGATGGAGATGGAGGAACAATATTATTTTCAGAGAAAATAATGCAATGGTGACTGAGAGAATAGGAAGTACTTTTTTTTCTGAACTACAAATGGGCATGAACACTAAAAAGTTTTAAAAAACACAAACAGGCCCGGAGATCATATACTCTGCGGAGATCATATACTATGAGGGTTTTTTGACGGTGCATCACCAAGCAGCGCATGCGGGTTTACTGAGGTGCCAGTAAAGGCACTAACACAAAGGCAGAGGCAATGGTGTTATGGAGCCTACTATGGTTCCCTAATTACTTAAATATATTTTTTATTCACATATTCATTGACTCCGAGATCATCATTGATTATGTCTCTAGCCAAGCTACTATATACAAGCCCACATTTAAGGCTGTTACAACAAATCACATCACTCCTAACAGTTCAAATCACTCCTAGATTCAACATATTAGCAGGCAGTTCAATCAAGATGCGGATAGTCTCTCTAAAAAAAGACATTCAGGACAACCTCGATAGCTTACACATTGAAATCAAGATGAAAAACACATGCATGGAGGCAGGGGTGCTGCCACTACCAAGATAATTCTACTCACCCAGATATTTTTTTTGATTATCAGATAGACCTTCTCTGTCTCTTTCTGTCTATTAATAACTAGCTACATTATTTCTTAATTCCGTATATTGTCTTTTATCAACCATGCATGATTTTATCCAGTACATTAAATCTTTCTGATATTTTCTATATTCTATAGGCCATGATCTTGCTACATGAATTGGTTATAGGGATGAATATATGTATGATTGTATGCTCATAGAAATGCACCTGTTACTATCACTGATATGTATGTTCATAGAAATGCACGTGTTACTATCACTGATATGTAGCTGATATGTATGTTCATAGAAATGCACCTGTTACTATCACTGATATGTAGCTGTTTTGGAAGCTTCGGAATAAAGCAAATGTAATTTTTTTGAGATGAAATATATAACTCTTTTCATTCAGGAAAAAAAATTCTTACCGCACAGACAACATATTCATGCATGACTCTAACTTAATCGGTAGTCGGTCTATGCAAACTGGAGCAGCGCATCTAATGCTCTTCATGGGATTAGAGTATTAAATGCACTGCTCGTAAATACGACCGTTAATAATTAATTGCACAAAAGTTTGAGTCGGTGGAGTAGGTTTGACCTCAGTATATATATATATAGACATGTGACTAACTTATATTACATTCCATCAAACTTATCTTATCCAGGACACCTAATCTTAGTCCATTATTCATTGTCTGAAGTCCGCGCTTGGAGTCCGCCAAATGCTATAAATACTATGTGGAGTAGAGCATGGTATCTATCAGTCTCTCGAAACTTTCAAGTTAATGTGATTAGCAAGTGGTGGGCATAATTTTAACTTTTTGAATTTTAATTTTTTTTTTTTTCTTTCTTAGGTATGAAATTCGAGATATGACTTCTAAATTATGTTGGTTGATCAGCTTCCAGTAGAATTCGTTTACACGATTTAATATATACATATTTTTGATGTTTTGCAGTGCTGTTGCTCTGAAGCTGGACCTTAAGTCTATGCAACATAATTTCCGTGAGCTAAGGTTCTTACAATTTTAGGGAATCTGCAGAAAGAAAGGCCGTGGAGGAAGTAAATTCAGCGATAATTCCTCCGAAGGGTGAAAGTAGCAGTGGCACCTCAAAAGGTAGAATAAATTATAAGGTAGGGTTTACAGATAATACGGATAAGAATTTCGTGAAGAAAATGGATAAAACCAACACGGAGATTCGTAACCTAGCGGAAGATTCTAAGAAGAAAGGATATGATGTATTTAGTAACCTCAAGGTGATGGTTAGGACAGATGATGACTTGCAAAATTTAAGAGCTGATGCAGTCAACTAACACAACAAGTATAAGTAAATAATGAAGTGATGCCACAGTCAATAACTAGGGTATTGTAGTGCATATTTCTATGCACTTTCGCATTACTGTGAAGCCTGATTTGTGTGAAGTTTCAATTACTGTGGTAAATATTTCTATGTATTATCTCCCTAACTTCCTTCTTATATGCTTTCGTTTTCTTAGAAGCTTCACTTGCTTTTGTTTACTTAGAAGCTACTTCTTGTGTTTGAGTGAAATAATAAACATACTTTGATGTAAGTATTCGCTTCAGTTTTTATGTTATTACATTGTTTTTATGGTGGATGTTTTCCAGTTTTTTACAGAGAATTTTATATATATATATATATTTAATGGATAAGAAAAATATATGAATCTGTAATTTCACTTGCTATCTGTTTACTTAAGAAGCTACTTCTTTATGTTTGAGTGAAATAATAACATACTTTTCATGTAAGTATTGGCTTCAGTTTATATTGGAAGTTTTCCGTTTTTAACAGAGGATTTTTATATTTGGATAGTTTATATATATTAATGGAAAGTAAGAAAAATATATGAATCCGTAAATTTGCTTTTATCCTACAAAATCAGTTAATTTTCATATTTTAAATATAAAATTAAAAAAAAAAATAAATGTAATTAAGATCTTTTTATTATATATTTTTTGAAAAGTTAAAAAATCTATAAAATCAATTATATTGAACATATAGTTAATTTTCCATATTTTAAATATAAAATGTAATAAAATAATATAATGTAAATAAGATTTTTCTCTATAAATTTTTTGAAAGTTTTAAAAAATCTATATAAATCATTATATTGAATATCAATTATAAATAATATATTTTTCCATTATGTATAACTTTGATTTTCAATATGTCATTTTATTGTCTATCAATATATATATTTATTGATTATTGCGAAAAAAAAAAATTATTGACAATATATAGTTATTTCAATTTTTTCGAAAGTTTATTTTATATAGTGGTTGACACATAACACAGTCATTTTTGTAAACATTAGATATCAATGCATCCACTTGTTCCTATGAATTGATATGTCAAAACAACCTTTGTCCTAGAGATCTTATAATGTGGTTTCTTCTAAAAATGTTTTAAATATTCAACCTTTGTCAATATGAATAATTACTTTATTTAAAAAAAATGTATACGCTATTTCTCACAATAGAGTTCTAAATGTAATTATAATATCATATAATCTCAGTAACACTCTATAATGAAAATTCAAATATAATGTCCTTTTTTTAAGTTTACTAGCCATGATGCTATTCCCACTAATCAAACTTTCTTTAAAATTCCTTTTAAATAATACTTTAAGTTTTAGCTTTTTGTAACTTATAAAAAAATAAAAAAATAAAAATAAAAATTGAGAAGATTAAATAAAGTTGTAAAATGTTTTATTAGTTCATTAAAGAGGAGCGATAAAAAGATATTTTGAACCTATACTTGCGAAATGTAACAGAACAAAATGTGAACAATATAATTTTTCAATATCTTATTGGTTTCATATAAAACGTTGATTCATTTTACAAAATAATATAAATATATTAGTATGCCCACCACTATGAGAGACTCTATTATGTATAAGTAGCCTCATATTCATATAAAAGAGCTAAAAAGAAAAGTAGCTACATTCACCTATACTAGAAAGTCAATGCAGTTCTTGTTTTCCTTTTATGAAAAAAATATTTTCTATGATAAATATAGTTAATTATATATTGCATTTTATTATATAAGGCTAGCCTCTATTCCCACCAAATCACATAAAAAAGCTTAAATGGAAAACCACATCCACCTATACCAGTAGGTCAAAGGTCAATGTAGTCCCTTTTTTTATGAAAAATATATTTTCCATTATAAATACACTTAATTGCATATTACATTGCTAGAATTTAGTTTCTAAAGATTAAAACACTTACATATGTGTACATTTTGGGTAATTTAGGTGTACTAACTCACACTGTAATAAAAATAAATGTATAATGTGTATATACTTCATACAATTTTGTTATGGACTTAGTTTACAAAATAGAAGAAAAGATAGATCAACATCTTCAAAATTACCCTCTTCGAGGGGGAAACATCCTTTACTTTACACATATGAACAATTCCTGAATGATACAAATGACAAGACCTCCTTTCTATACATAGGAGTCTAAGGGGTCACAATATAATCAAAGCCTACCTAACAATAATATTGTAAGGACACAACAATAACAATTGTGGACTTCTATGGGGCACAATAATAACAATATGGGGACTACATGGGCAAAAATATAATAAGGGGGTTGCACTAATAACAATAAGGGGCTACACTAGTAGTATAGAGACATAACATGCCCCTCTCCTTTAAAAAAGTGTTTCCCTCAACACTTGAGTAGTTTTGGCTCCTTTTGTATAAAATTATCATCCTGTCATGTGGAATCTTCACCAGGTAAGTTCTTCCACTTGATGAGATACTCTAAAATTGATATATTTTGTAGCTGTTGGGTTCCTGTTTCTGTGACTGCTTCAGGTTCCAATATGATTTTTGCTTCCTCGTCAAGTTTTGCCAATATTTTTTAAATTGGGAGGTTGTCACCTACAACCTTATTTAAGCATGAAACATGGAAAACTAGGTGCACTTGGGAAGACACAGGAAGCTCCAATTTGTATTCCATAATATCAATCTTTTGCAACACTTTGTAATTACCATAGTACTTTGGTGATAATTTATTATCCTTCTTAGCTTACATGAGGGACATTTGTTTTTATGGTTGTAGCCGTAAAAATACCCAGTCGCCTACATCAAAACTTCTTTCACTGCGATGTTAATCTTCCTGTTGTTTCATTCGATTTTGCGCCAAAGTGAGGTTATCCTTTAAGAGTTGGAGAACTTGTTGTTGATGCTCGATGTGATAATATCCTACTTGAACCTTTAGAAGTTTCTCTTAAAAATGATGTGTTGGATGGTGGATGATATCCATAAAGTGCCATAAATGGGGTCATTTTTGCTACAGTATGGAAGGGTGTGTCATACCACCATTCAGACAGAGGTAACCACTTGAACCATTGTGATTTTTTATCATATACAAGGCAACGAATATATTCTTCCAAACTTTTGAATGAGCATCCTTCTATCTTTAGAGTTTGAGGAGCGTAATTCCTGCCAATGAATTACAAGATATGGTTAGATTCATTTCTTATTTCTCTCGGGTTGGTTCCTGGTGTATATCACCTTCTTTTGCTTTTTCTTGATCCTTTTCTTCCTCCTCTTCACAATATATGTAAAATAATTTCTTCTCAGCACACTTAAGACCTTTAGTGTATTTTCTATCACAATTGTAACAAAGCCCTTTTGTTCTTTTTTCCTCTAACTTTTGTGGTGTCAACCTTGTAGGTTGTGGAAGTATAGGAGCAATAACAATTACATCTTTATAGTTGTGAGTGGTAGACTTCCTTGTTTCCATAATTTTGCTTTCCACTTTTCCGGCCACCCTAAATGCCTTCTCCAATGAATCAGGTTCCCAAAGGTGAACCTCGTGTTGGATGTTATCTTTTAAAGTCCCTATCAAAACATAAATCATATGCTTCTCTGGAATATCATTTACCCTTATATTGAATTTTTGGAAGTTCTCAATGTGATCCACCATTGAACCTTTTTGTTTAAGATTTATCAATTGGCTAAAGAAGGTGTTGCTCTTTGTATCCTCATAATGTGCTATCATTTCCTCTGTAAAAATTGATCAAGTGACAATTTGTTTACGAGCATAAACCATCGATACCATACAAACTAATTAGGTTCTAAATATAAAGTTGCAATGTGTATCTTTTGTGTGTTTTGGATATTATGGAAATCAAAATATTGCTCTATTTGTAGTATCCATGTTACGAGATCATTGCCATCAAACTTCCTCATATTAATATTGGGACTATGGTGGGTCTTCAATCCAACGTTAGAGTCTATGAAATCATGATTAACATTTCTTTTGTTCTCATCATGAGTTTCCTCTACTACCTTTTCACCATTAGGAAGCCTTTCTTGTAGCAATTTGGTCAAACCTTCCTTCAAACCTTCCATGTCTTTCTTCAAATCTTCCATGTTGCCTTTCATTTTTTCTTCTATGACATTGATCTTAGCTTCCATTCCATTCTTAAAAGCCTTGATATTGGCTTTGATTCCATTCTTCAAACCATTCATTTTAGCCTCAATTACTTTTTGTGAGAGCGAAATTTGTTGCACTTGGTCTCGTAATTTTGATATATCATGTTGCATTTCTTCCTCTTCTTCATGTGTCATGGTAGATATTTTAGGTTGCTTAATAAGTGTATCCATTTTATTTCTTCGGAGCATCAATTAATGACAATTGTGCTTCACTATGCCCTTTGAATCACTTGAAACTAATTTTTCAAACAAAATTTATGCAAATTTTAAAAACTACAACTTTTTTTTCACTTTGTAGGAGCTTGATATTGAATTTGTTGTATATCTATAATTTTGGATCTCCAAGGTCTAAAATTTCATTCTATGGTAGTGTTGTAGCGGCTACAACCACCCTCCAAAATTTTGTCTTATTAGGTTGTCTAGTTGGCTCTACCCAATTTTGTCTTATATGGGAAGTAGTGTATTATAATATTCTTTTGTAATTAATTTGTAAGTGGAATTGCAAGTGCCAATATTGGAATGTTAAGAGTCATGATCTAATGAATGTAATGAGTCATTTTGTAAAGAAGTTGAAGAGTCATGAGAGAAGTCCAAGAGTCACAAGGGGAAGTGAATAGTCACCCCTTTTGTTATAAATAGACCCACTTAACTCATGTAAAGGGCTCTTGGGAGCCCAAATTTTGGCTAGGATTAGGCTTGGGGTCAGAAGCTTAGGAGTTTGTGTTAGGGTCCAACCCTAACCCCTTTATTTATGTAATAAACCCAATAGGGTCGAGTCATAGTCATAGTTAGTTAAAGAGTCAATAAAGCCCGTATTAATAATTGTAAGTGGTTGACCCAAATTTAAGAAGGGGGCCACAGTTAGTTGCAAACAGGCCATAGTTAATAAATAAAGTAGTTAACCCGCATCATGTAAGGGACCACAAGTAGTTAGCAATAATGTGATAAGCTCATTGTATTAGATATAAGGTATTGAGAGAACCATGGTAATGGCCCATGGTATTATATGTATGAATCCTATATAGAGGCTAGAGATTCCCCATTGAGAAATGTCAAGGATTATTTTGTAATCGAGCACTGATCTGTTGGAGGTTGCCCCCTCGAAGAGGCAAGTGAACATTGATTTTATCTTTGAATAATAAAATACTTGTTGTTTTTCTCATTCTGTGTTCTGGGTTGTATTTCTTCACATATTTGGCATTCTGAAAGTTCTCGCAGGTCAAGAGCATAAAAAGTGGTATCAAAGCGCTTTCTAGGGCCAGTGGTACCTCCATTTTTGCATAATTTTTTTTAGGCTAGAGATGTGCTACATTGTCTTTACACCACGAGATCTGTCATTGAGTGCATAAATCTGTGGATTTGGGGAGGCATGCACGCAGGAAATACAAGAGGTGGTCACGCTTGTTGGAATCCCTTGTAACCCCTATGGGTACCCTTCAAGTAGTAGCGCATTAGACAGAACTACGCACGGACTGCACTTCCACGTATCCTCTGGGTATATCGAAAGCCCCCTAGGCTCACCTGAAACCTCGTCGTAGATAAGTTGTCGGTTGTCTTGCTGCTACACTACACTGAGAATAGCTCTCGAGGAGATTACTCGCACGTATGATAGGGTTTTCGAGTAGTACGGCTAAGGGTATAGTTGATCCTCCTTAGTTCGTGCCCTTAAAGATTGGGTCGAGTACTATTGTTGGACCCTTACATATATTGCGATCTGTAGCACCTGACACTCCTTTGTGACCATAGTTCCCTCGGCTCTCTGAAGATCGCCCATTATCTTATCTACCAGATCCGATCCACTAGTTGGGGTTCTATCGCCGCGATTCAATTCAGATCTAGCAGTTGGGGTTCTGTCGCCACCACACCAATCAGATCCCCCAGTTGGGGTTTTACTGCTGTAGTACAACACACATTCAGCAGTTGGGGCCCGATTTTCACAAGACATTACGCAGGATCAAAATTTCTGGAATTTGG
>APFE031111833.1:130815-140856 GCA_000404065.3 Pinus taeda | reverse complement strand
AAAACTGCTCCTTTTTGATAGCTAGCAGCTGGTACATTTGATAAACTTTGTCATGATTTTACACAGCTTCTAACCTTTGATATTTACAGCAAGATGACATTTTTCTTTTGTTTTTTATAAGGCTATGCAAGTTATATTTTTTACTCTTTTTTTTGTGTGTGATTATAAGCATGCCTTATCCTCATTTTCTTTTCTTTTTACTATATTTGTTTTCATTCTTTTGCTGTGCAATTTACATATATAATTTGCTGTGTGTAATAGTGTAGGGTTTGAGCATGTAGCATGGGGAAAAGGTAGGATTTGTATGGTTAAAAAGAACTAGGGTTTGATAGGATTTAGGGGTAGGGTTTGTATGGTTAATTTGCAAATGAGATCAATAAATATGACATATTAACATATGTGATTAAGATGGGAAAATGAAAGGAGGGACATAAGGAAACATTACCTTGAAAAACAAACAAACTGTCATAACATATGCTTGCAAAACAACCATCATTCAACCTATCTTCTGTTGATTTCTTGCATGAAATTATGAGCATAATACTCCTTTGCAAACATAACACCATCACAAACCACGTGGAGGAGACATACCTTGATAAATTTGAGAGGATTTGGAGAAGTTTAACTGTTTGGGTGAGTTTTTGTGCAAGCAGCCAGAATGGTCGCGCACCACCCTGGAATGGTCGTGCACCACTGTAATGGTCGCGCCCGTGTAGTTTTATACAGCGAAAAACTCACCGAATGGTCGCGCACCACCCAGGTGGTCGAGCACACCTGTGGAATGGTCGCGCACCACTCAAGCGCTGGATTTGCAGAAAATTGCCACGAAATCGCCTTCTTTGCCTCTAGCACGAAATTTTCACTTTCAATTGCACAATAAGAGTGACTAAAGAGGGAAATTAGCTTTTATAGGTTCATTTTAAAAAAATTTAACTTTAGAACCCACTTTCTAATGTTTTCAACTTGTTTTTCTTTTTAACACTGTTTAGAGTCTTTTTGTCCTGAAATGAGTTCTTTTGATGCGTTTGACTCCGTTCTTTTTGCAGGTTGACCATCTGATGGGTTGTGGTGAAGGAACCAGGGTTGTTGCCAGCACTTTTGAAAACTTCTGAAAATTTCTCTATTTTTACAAATTTTCTCATGACCTTGGACTTAAAAACAGGGTTTTTAAATCCAAGGCACTAAATGACATGTAGCTGATGAAAATAACATTGAAATAGATGTACATACCTCCTTCTGGCTTACTGGGCACTCACTGACCTTGACTCATGACCTTGAAGTGATTTTGACTCAAAACCATAGACCTAAGACCTGGGATCTCAAGACAAAAATAACAACAAGTATGACTCAATTACATTGTAGTATGACCTGATCCAGCAAAGCCAAGAAGGGAACAAAGCCCAGCTCCTTCATTCAGTGTTATGGCATGCCTAGTGGGATGCAAAATTGACACTGATGAGACACCTATAAATGCATATGCAAAGAGTTATTGATCACTGATGGAGGGCTCAAGACCGACACTAACAGAATCTAGCCAAGGATTTTGGTGGAAAGACGGGGGAAAAGGATCTGGCAGAAAGAACGAAGAGAGATTATGGCCCATTGAAGAAGGCATGAGGGTATTCCATCATGTCAATAATAGACCCAACAATTCAAATTACCGCCCAAGTTTTAGTATGGAAGGTGATGAGAAAGTGCCGCGTGGATGAAGTTTTGGCACCCGTAGTGTCCCTGGTTGCTATGTCTGCAAAAGGCGTACAGTTCAATTGGTCTAGATACCTGTGCCAAGAATTCCTCTCGAATTTCCGTGAGGCCCAGGATGAAACCAAGTCGTCTAATTACATTTGGTTATTATTGTCTATTGTGTTGGTTGCATGGGAACTACTATAGGGTAGCCAATTTCCTCCACTTGAAGAAGGATTACTAGAAGCAGCGCAGTTTTCTCCCTTATGGGCTACAAAGGATACCGCGCAGATCACAAACAAAAAGATATTTTGGGTCTTGATGGAATCAAGTCTCTGCATGGCTATCAACAAACCTCCGAGGTTTTCCCCAACCTTTCACATGCAACTGTAAGCCTATGCGATGTTCAAGGCTGACTTCCACAGAGTGTACATTCAAGTGTGAATAGATTCCCAACATAAATGGCATGACTTTCCATATTTGGTGACAGAGACATACATGAAGGAGGTGATAGCACAATGGCTAGAAGAGTGGCACACCCCCTTAGACTTAAATGCTAGAATGAGCAAGGGCACGGGAATTTCTACAGTGCAGAAGAGGAAGGAGGAAGCTAAGCAAGCTACGAGCACACTCGCAGAGCAGAAAAAGAAGGAAGCCACAGAAAAGGCTCATGTGGAGCAAGAGTGCATTGCCAAGGAACAAGAAGAACATGAGCATCGTGAGTCACAAAGAAGTGGCAAGTCACCTTCGCCAGAGATAGAGGAGGAAGAACTGTCAGAACAAGGAGGTGGAGGAGATGTGGGGCAAAGCGCCCCATTTATTCTAAAGAGACAAGACAAGGAACAACATGGTGGTACAAGGAAGAAACAAAAATGAGACAAGTCATAGGGTGATCCCATGGTCTTAACAGAGGGTGATCTCGATGAGATCGAGGATAAAATTAGGGATACCACCACCGAAGTGCTGCAACAGTTCGAGCAATAATATATGCAAACACTGGGGAATGTCCAAAAGGATCCGCATGAGTTGTAGATCTAGGCAAACAGAATACATGTGGCCACTTGACAAGTGGGCACAAAACAAGCGAGTTTGGCACGTGAGACGAGCCGAGCAACTGAGTTGGTAAGGACCCTACAAATTAGGACTATTGCATTGCTCGATGGGTCCCTTCACATAGAGTTAGCTGATGATTTTATCATCCTAAGCATAGTCAAGAAAATCAGGCTAAACATAGCAGCGCTCCCCAACAAGATCCTCCACGTGCTACATGCAGGGGTGATAGAGGAATTGAGAGCTCGGGAGGAACGAGCTCTCAACCTCATCAGCGAATACAAAGTGAACAACGAGAAAATGTTTGCTGGAAAGACGTAGGCTTTAAAGGAAAACAAAATGTTGCAGGCACAAAGTTTACAAATAGAGTCAATAGTCACAAAGGCATGCAAGTTAGTGCCTCAGCTTCATATTCCTGAGGGTGCATAGCTAGAAGCAAAGATCAGAAAATTAGCCGCTAGTGTGCTCTAAGCCAAAGCAGAGGTTGGTCGAGTTTAGTTTGGACTCAATATGAATATTATCGAGCTGAAATTAAAGTCGCAACCCATGACCTCGCCTGAGGTCCAGGAGTAACATGAAACTGCCACAAAAGAAGGAATGACCACCCTGGATGCCATAGTCGTAGACTGTTCGAAATTATTTGAGCAAGCTATGGAGTTGGTGACAAATCTGTAGGAGGATCTGAACCTTCAGACACCGAATATAGAAGTAAGGGAGCTACAACAACAATATGATGAAGTAAGGGCAACGACACGCTCCATTGCACCAACAAATTGCCTAGCTAAATTACAGGAGGGAAAGCAGCTACTTGCGTAGGTAGAAGAAGCACAGAAGAAGGAGGCCTTGCTAAAGGCCAGATTGCAGCCATGATTGGAAGAGGCTTAAGTCACAACCACCATCTAGGATAAGCTTAAAGGCTTGCAGTAGATGCAACAGACGTTGAGGCTGGCCACAGCAGGACCAACTACAGAGAAGTTAGTTGAGGAAGTCAAGCAGGCATCCACTCAGAGCGCTGCTGAAGTTGCTGTGATCTAGGTAGAGCTGGGGGATCTTCGCAACAATACCGCAACACCAAGCAAGTGACTCGAGGGTGAGTCATGATATTTGTGTTGGGGGCCTGTTGGGATGGGGTCCCCTAGGTTAGTGTTGGGGTTAAAATAACCCAAGTTTTGATATATTTTTGTAAGTAATGTAAAGTCTCTGCGATTTGTGGATGCAGAGTGCGTAGATGGTTAGGAGTCAAAGGGGTTTTAGCCCCTTGTTTATGTAAAGTTCAAGTCAGTTTTGAGATCCGCCCATGGTCCATGGACCATGGGAATGTATGAAAAGGGCTATAAATAGGTGTGTCTTAGAGAGTCTAAGGAATATATGTTGGGTCAATAGAAGAGAAGTGATAGTGTAGAGAAGTGGGCCATATATGAGAAGAAAGGCTCTGTAGCTGAATGCACAGAGGCTTAGGTAGAGTTCAGAGTTGAGTTTGCGGACCCTTGCAACTGAGTGCGCAGGGTAATTTTGAGTCTGTAAAGTTGAATTGAAGATCAATAAAGAAAGTTACCGAAGAATTCCCATGTATATCTGTTTATATTTATTTACTTCTGTTTATGATATATGATGTTGACGAATAATGCGTTTATGGAATATTGATCTAATGATGCATGATTCTCTTAAATAAGTCTTAATAGATGTATGCAATGCATGTTAAGAACTTTCACGGAGATTGTGATGAATTTTGTTATGTTTACTAAATAACTTAAGTAGACATGAGTGAACACTAATTAAGGGTTGTTCTCTGACGTGTGTAAGTGGATAAATTGACTGTTAAGGGTCCGCAAAGCCTGATCATAGACCTTTGTGAAGGTCTGAAGACTGTTTTAGTAGAGTTGCAGTACCGAGCCCTAAGGGCTTATTGATATGTGTGAAGGAAAATATAAGGCACTAAAAGACATCACACTTGTCTCTGGATGCAGAAACTCGGTTCTTGCATCCCCCCATATTGCTTCGGGTGAGATTGCAACTTGCACTAGATGAGTTGTTTCCGAAAGGGCCAGTAGTGTAGGGATTTGTTGGTTGGTGGAACTAACTCTGAACCTGGGTCAAGACCCCCTAAGCTAACATGGAACATTTGTCAACAACTACTTCAATTTCTCAAAACTTGTTACACATTCGTCTGCCCATTCAAATTTCTTACCTTGCCTCTGCAATGACATAATAGGATATGCAATGTGAGAGAAGTTTCCGATGAACCTCCTATAATACCCTACTAGACCCATTAATGATCTTACCTCATCCACATTTCTAGGAGTTTTCCACTCCATGATATCCCTAATGTTTTGTGGATCCACTGCTATGGTTTCCTTGGAAACAACATGTCTTAAGTAATGTACCTCTGTCTAAAATAAACTTCATTTACTGAGCTTAGCATACAATTGATGCTCTCTCAACAATATTAATAATTATGCTAAATGCTTGACATGCTCTTCCTCATTTTTAGAATATATCAATATGTCATGAATGAATACAATAACAAACTTGTCTAGATAAGGATGCAACACACTATTCACCAAGCACATAAAGGTAGTTGGAGCATTAGTCAAACTAAATGGAACTACAACAAACTCATAATGTGTGTACCTGGTCCGAAAAGCTGTCTTGCATATATTCTCTTCCTTGATGCGTACCTGATGATATCCTGATCTCAAATCAATCTTCAAGAACACAGTTGCTCCCATCAACCAATCAAGCAAGTCATCAATCCTCAACAACAAATACTGTTCATGATGGTCACCTTGTTCAACTGTATATAATCGATGCATAACGTGAGAGTGCCATCCTTCTTCTTCACAAACAATACCAATGTACCCCAAGGTGATACACTTGGCTTAATGTATCCCTTGTCAAGAATTTTCTTCAACTATAATTTAATATCTACTAACTATGGTGTGCTCATCTTGTATGGTGCCTTTGATGCTGGTGTTTCCCCTGGTACCAACTCAATGGAAAAGTCCACTTCTTTGTGAGGCAACAAATTTGAAATATCTGCTGGAAGCACATCCTAAAACTGTTGCAAGATCGGGTACCTGCTCAATACCTGCGCATCCTCAACATCCTTACCTTTATCACTAGAAATATGCATTGCAAATAAGACACACCCTTTTATGCGATTACACTTTGCCTACCTAGTTGTCACCATTCTAACTGATGTTTTCTTCTTCTTACCCTACAAGATTCTGTATTCTCCATTGTCATCCAAGCACTCAATGGCCTTGTCATAACAATCCACTTTGGTCCTATGAAGATAAAACTAGTCCATACCCAAAAGCATACTATATGATCCCAACAGTAATACATTAAAATGTGCTTAGGTAGGCATACCATTCAACTCAAATGTACAAGCTCTTACCTGGTGACACACTCTCTTCTTTGTACCTATATCCAACTACACTAACTAGGATTCTACATGCTCTTCTTTATTAAAACTACACTTATCCACCAAGTTAGGACTAACATAACTATTATTATATCCAAGGTCAATAAAAATGGAAACAAATTGATCAAAAATCTTATCGTCCATCTCAATAATAGTTTCCTTGTGCTTTGACTTCTTGTTATCCAATGTTTGCATAAATAAGTGGAATGCTCTGCTCAACATCCCCAACTATCTTCCCTTCTTGTGCACTATAAATCTAAGGCCTACCACCCTGATTCTATGGACAATCCCTCTTCAAGTGCTCCTTACCTCATGTCCAACACTACAACCATCCTATACCATCACCTTTATTCTACTGCCCTCCATGTTGTGACCTATAAAACTTCTTGTAAGGTGCAACATTTTCTTTCTCGCCTACATCCCGAGGCCTTGTTCTTTTCAACTGCCATTTACCTTTACCTTTCTCTTTCCCTTTCCAACCTTGCTAAGATTTTGTCTTGCACTTTGATTGCTCGTAAAAGTGCTTCAATTTCCTAATAAATTCCTCATGTTACCGAGGCTCATCATACTCAATCCAATCTCTAAATGCTAATGGCAATCCATTGACAAATTTATGAACTTTGTCATTCTCATCCTTGAGATACAATACATACCTCAACAACTCCAGAAACTTGGTCGTATACTCCTCATCTTTCATCGATGCCATTCTTAGCTCATAAAACCCCTTAGCTTTTCTATCATAGCACCTCTTTGACAAGTAATTCTTCCTGAAAAGTCTTTTAAATTCATGCAACCTCAACTCCTCTGTCATGATGTCTCTAAACCACTTCACATGTTCCCACCATATGCCTTCTTTCCCTTTGAGGTTGAATATAGCTATTATGGCCTTCATGTTCTCTATGTAATCCTGTAACTCAAATAATTTCTTCATCCCAAGTAGCCATGCCTTTTCATCATATGACTTCTTCAAGTCTCCATCAAAGGTAGGTGGCTTTTCTTTCTTGAACTAATCTGGAAGATATCCCTTGTCACTCCTTCTGTAAGGATGATAACGATGACGATCATAGTTCCTATCAGAACAAGAACTAGAATAGAACCTATGTACATCACCTCTCCTATCCAAAGTATCCAAGAGTCTATCATCTCTATCCGACCTGTGCCCACCATGAGATCTCTTACCATATGCCCAATTTATTTTATCCTCCTGCCCATGGTTGATCTGAAGTGGTCCCTGTCTCTACAATTATGACAGACCTTGAAGGATTGCTACATTGACTTCTACTTGTTTCTCCTGTTCCTGAATGATCCTGTCGTTATCTTCCTTGCAATTTCTTATTTCTTCCTTCAAACTTCTTAATGTATCTGCTAAGTCAGAAGAATGCTCAACACCACACTGCTTATATGGTCCATAGGGAGAGTATCTGTTATAGACATATTTGGGCACTGCAACCCCAATCACATATGTCCATAAACCAAGGGATTCTAAACCCCTAAAAGTGTTGTTTCATACCCTAAAGGAACAAGGTCAGCTGATTACATCATTTCCCAGAAGTTCTCCCTGAAAAAATGCTCAAAACTGCTCAAATCTGGACCATACAGACTGCTCCATGCTAAGGGTGTGACGCATCTCACCTGCTACACACAAAGGGTGTGATGCATACTGAAAAGCCCTTATGTAGGGTGCGATGAGCAAGAACAAACAAATGGCAGAGGCAGTTTTCTAGGTGGAAACCTAGAGAATCTTCTAGAAACTGCTCATTTGACACTTGCCTCTCTAAATTCGCCCAAGGATGAGTAAGAGATCATGAAATCTCTAAGTGGAACCAAGAACAATCAGTGAAATGGCACTAATCAAAATCCCAGAAGCTGACTCACCCACCTGCAAATATCTATATATGGATCCCTCATCCTAGAGATCAGTTGGTTATTTTGTATTTTGTAAGGAGTGTTGTTGGTTTCGTGCAACATTTATTGTTTGGGTGATCTGCTTTTCTGAGGTGAAGGGGCTTTTCATCTGAGAGGATGGCGTAGATCAGACAGCTTGGTTTAATCCTCTCTTCTACTACTTCTATCAATAAAGCTATTTGAGTTTTCCTCCCTATACTTGTATATTTCTGAATCTTGTATTGGTGTATGCATTTGTATGGTCAATATACATCTGATCCTATATTGTTTATGGTTATAGATCTCTATGCTGTGATGGTATTATGCTGCTTTGACTCTATAGGTGTTCTTTGAAGTGGGACAAGTGAGAAAAGAGTGGTGAAAGTTCTGTCAAAGGAGGGAGGAAACAAGCAAGGAGACTAGCGAAAGACTGAGGTTGGTACTCTCTGCTTCTCTCTCATCTATCTCTCATAAAGGAAAACACAAGTAACTTTCGTTTGTTTGTTTCTAAGATAGCTACCTATCTTAGTGGGACTAGTAGCTCAGAATGGACACTAGTTTTCCCTATAACAAAATGGTGACTCCGCTGGGGAGCAAATAGTTTGTTTGTTTGTTTTTATTTGTTCGCTTTATAAACTATAGACAGAGCCTAAAGTTAAGCCAGCTAGCCTTCGAACTTCATTTGCTATGCAAGTGCAAAGTAGATCAACGCTGCTTTAGTCAATCTCTGAGTTTGTTTTTGAACTGAACAACTAACTTGCAAACATCCTAAGTGCCCTGGTGGTAGCTCAAATAACCTCATTAGATCAGCCCCTATACTTTGTGTTTACTGTCTATCATTAGCTCAGCCTAAATCCCTGAACGTAGCTGCAAACTGTGAGTGAAAACCAAGCTCAGTATCGTCCCTAGACCATCGCACTATCTCTCATTGGCAACTTGGATGCATCGCACCTCCTGTGTGTTGCAAGTGAGATGCATCCATGTTTCCCTGTGTTACAGGTGCAATGATTGAGTGAGATTATTTTTGCCTCTAGATTTTGGTTTTTTCTTCATTGTCTTCAGCTCTATTCAGTAGTTTTGCTGTCTATGATCAGTATATCACTGTTGAAACCTTCTTCCTTTTCATTTTCAGCCTCCATTGATAAAGAATTGTGAATGTTTTTTAATGTATTTTTCATCATTTACAGTTCTCCTATGCAAACAATAGCTTAATCAAACTGTCGTCTTTTGATTTGAAAGTGTCACAAGTGTCATTTTCAGTCAAAGAAAAGAGTGTCTTAAAGTATTCCTCTTTTAGATAGTCAATTACACTTTTTCTATTGTATTTTATTTGAATAATCAATTCTTTGAAGTGTCAAAAGCAGTTTTCAAGTCAAAATTGAAAGTGTCATCATAATATTCCTTTCGTTTTTGAAAAGAAATTGCTAAAGTGTTGCTTTGAGGAAAGATAGTTCAGGTCTGTACTTAGTTTTCTTTTTGTCATTCTCACATTAAGGAAATTGAAAAAAAATACATGCACGTGCATTTGCATTTAGGCTGCATGCGGAAATTGATTTAGGAAAATTGCATCTAGTGTGTGCTCTCTGCTCTATGTTGAAATAATTTTACTTCTCTTTCCTTAGTAGCTAGGATTTTCATTGCTAAAAGAAAGTAACCGACTATTTATCATCTTAGATTGCATATTTAGGAATTGTATATCTACATCACGTAGTGAACCTTAAAGGCAAACTTCTTAAGAAAGATCAACTATAAAATAAATCTCAATGAACATAAAAACGCTTTGGAACCTAACACACAACATCTAGAAGTCTAGGCTAGAGACGTATTCTGGCGTCGTAAAGCCTGGTAACTATCGTTTTTCATCGTAGGTTGGGTGATTCCTCCTCTTTGATACGACAAGTGCTAGTATGGACTTGTGCTCCCATGTACAGTCGAGTATATATTGGGAGACCACAATAGGCTATATCCTTTATCCTTAGGAAGCCATGTTTGCCGCC
>APFE031111833.1:107717-118016 GCA_000404065.3 Pinus taeda | reverse complement strand
CCCGGTTCACTACGTAGGTTAGTCATGGAAAGAATATAACACAACCCAACAGCAATGTGTTCCATCTCCTCAGGCAAGCATGTATACTATCATATCCTAGTAGCCTAAACATGTCCTCAAAATGTGAAATTTCTTGCTCTTGGGAAACAAGATATCTAGGTGCCAGCTAAGTATCATTTGCAATCAAATTATGGGTGTTGATGAGGGCCATGGGATTTGATTGTTCAACTCTGATCAAAAGAGGTTCAATTTTCTCTCTTACCAATATCCTTTTCATCTCTGCATCTCTTGAATCCTCATGGTTCATCCATGATGCCAAAGCCATTAATTGTAGATCTCCTAGCTTGGCATTAGGGTCCCATACATTCATGTTTGTGAGGGCCATGTTGTGAAAATAAAACTCAGCCATTTCGGCCCTATCCTCTACTATACTTTGATCACAAAGATCAATAAACTACCTGTAGTCCTGAAATGGCATCGTCCCCTTCTATGTTAGGGTCTTAATCTGAAACTATAGCCATTTTTCTTTGAGGTAGAGAGCATTGGATTTAGTTGGAATCTTACACTGGATTTCCTCCAAGGAGAGGCTGGGCATACATGCCAATTGGTTCTCTCTTTCCTACAGCTACCCCCTTAACCATGTATTTTCTATTTCTAGTTTATTTCTCATTATAGCTTCTTTGTCCCTCAAGCCATTTAGCTCTTTGCTAATTTCCTTGAGTTTCTCTTCCATGTACCCAATGTCTTTCATCCCCTTTCATTTGTTGATCTGCATCCATCGGTGAGTTCTGGCCCTCTCCTTCTCAAGCTCGAAGAACAATGGGATGGCAAATTTTTGAGGTATGAATCCGACTCCTTCAATAAACCAGTAATAGGAGTCCAGGTTTGGTTGGGGGCTGGGTTATTTTGTCTCTGGGTCCTCCTCTTTAGCTTCTTGTTGCTCCCCTATCTTCCTTTCCAATTTCTATGCCTCCTGTAGATTCAACAGGGTATCCTGTAGGACTGTTTTTGCTTCCTATAGATTTTGTTGAGGATATTGTAGGATTGCCTTACCCTTTGAGGAAGTTGATCTAGCAGTAGGCCTCCTCACATAGGTGATAGGGGACTTAGGGGGAGGCATTTTGTCTTTTTGTGTAGGGTAATATTCAATCACAATAGGAATTTTGGTTGATGTTTGTTGCTACCCCTGTCTTATTCTTATGCTCTTTCTTGTCTTGAAATATAGTGGGGTCTGCCTCTGCCTTTTTCCTTTTTTCTTGATTGGGGTGCTGAGAGCAGTGAGGGAAGTTGTTGCCTCTCCCTCAATAGCCTTTGGAGACACCCTAGGTGACTCCTCATTGTTTTTTGTCCCCTCTGTTCCATTTCCTTCTTCCTCTCTGTCTTTCCTGTCTTCTTCTTCTTGTAGATCTTCATCATCTCTATCAGTTTCCTCCTTAATTTCCTCCTCTATTTCTTCACCATCCTCCTTTTCTTCTCCCTTTTCTTCTTCATCTTCATCATGTTCCTATATGTCAGCTCCTTCATCCATCTCATCCTCATCTCCTTCTGTATCTTCCTCTTTCTATTTTACTTCCTCTTCATTAACAGTAGGACTAACATCATAAGTGAGAGCTTTCATGTCATCCTTTGCTGACATGCCTCTGAAAACTGACCATGTTATAAGAGCTATGAGGCTTTGGAGGGAATCTTCTATGAGGATCCTAATCAAACCATGGTGAGCTAATTTTTGGTAATTTCCCTCCACTTTGATGCTTGAGTCTATGAGTGATTGAAGCAAGAAGTATGGTATGCGATGCCTTTGGTGACGGGGTGTTTTTGCTCCAAATCTTAATTCTTAAAGGATCCTAAAATGATAACCATAAACAACACTATACCTACCCTCACATGAGGTGTATTTGATCAGTGGTAGCCTACCTCATTCCATGGATATGGAATACTTTCCCTCCTTACTCCGTTTTTTTCCTCAGTGGGTTCCTCACCTTCTACAAAGAATTTTCTTTTGGCAACCTGGCTATCTCCTTTATCTTTTTTCCTCCATGGTATTCCTAGGGGAAGTGTGGTGACTCTGCTGATGAGATCAAGGGTGAGATCTATAGTGAGGCCCCTTATTACAACAATGGCATGGATTCTGGTGTGTGGAGTGAGGGAGAGAGAAAATTCTTGAGCCACCTCATCATCACACCCTTTGATTTTTTCAAAAAACCCCATCCAATTATGTCTTGTGAAGATTTCAAGCAATGACCAACTCCTGCGATATCCCTTATGAATTCTTCTCTGCTAATCTTGGAGATAATCTCTATGTATCCTGTAGGCAGTGTCTATGTATCTTGTGGGAATTCCTGTGCAGTGAAATGATGGATCTTTGCTTCCGGTGGGTTGCTTGGTTATGAGAGCGACTCGAGTGAGGGAGCTCGAGGAGGTGAAATGCATGAATGCATGGAAATGATGTTTTATTTCCTCTTATGGTGATTCAGGGTGAGGTGGTGTGCTGGTAGTAAAGGCACATTTCCATTTTTGGACTGCTGGTCCCCACTACCACCTCATCATTTCCCACTCCTCATAATTAGCTCCCACCTTGTAGATCCGTAGTTTAACCACTTTTTGTCCTACTCCTCTGTCTTTGAGTTGACTGTAGCCATATGTGAGAGGACATCCGGTTGTGCATGTGCTGACTAAATGAATGTGGCCAAGTTAGCTGGCGACTTTTTCACTCATAAACCAACTATCTCATAACCCTTACAATTTTTGACTACATGATGCATATGAGGGAGCGAGAGGGATACTTAAATATGGTTTCAATGCTATGCTGCAGTTGTCGAAGACCAGAGGTGCTACTATGTATATTTGCTACATGCCATTCTTCTTCCTCCTCTTGCTATCTACTAATGGCTTCTTTGTTTTTGTAGGTACCTGTGGTTGAAGATCTGATGCTGCTGCTTTAGAGCTCCTGGATCATCATGGTGAAGACTTGTTGCTAGTGTGATTGGTATTCTGTGGGATAGGTTGCTATAGGATTTCCTACAAGATGTCCTGTAGTTGCTTCTCGCTCAGAACTCTTTAATCATTTTTCTTGATGGGGCCGTGAGGATGGTGAAATGGATGGAAAGGAGGAGTGGGAGTGTGGAGAGAAAAGAATACTCAGGTGATGCTCTTTATTCCTCTCTGATTCTTTTTTCTTTGTTTGTTTTTTTTTTTTTTGAAGACTGGAGAAAAACTCTTAAAACTGATTTGAATGGTGAGGGTATGGATGATGGTGGTGGACAAGGTGAGGTGCTAGATCATGAAGAAGGTGAATTTTAGGGACCTAAAAAGTCCATCATTTGCCTTCGGATTGCTTCCTATAGGATTTATAGGTTACTGTAATTGCTACAGGATCATCCTGTAGGTTTTCACGGGATCTTGAAGGAATACAGGGGATCCTGTAGAAAACATAGTATTTGTATAAAATGAAGCAATGGAGTGGAAAAATGACAAAAATGATGGAGGGATGCCTGGGAATGAGTGAAAAAAATAAATATGTGAGTGGCAGGGTTCTCCTTGGGATTATCTTTTTCTCCTTGATTGTCCTTCTTTCCCACCTGCAAATGGAAATTTCATGATTATTATTTTTTTTTTTGAAAAACAACTAGGCTGCCTCAGAGAGGTTTTCACCTTAGCTATTTGCCCTGGGTGCCTCAAGAAAGGTTTTCATCGAGGGATATTCTTATTATTTTTGTTTTTGTTTTTGTTTTGTTTTTGTTTGTCATCACTGAGCCACCTCAAGAGGTTTTCAACGCAATGATGGGATTTAGGCGCCTCATGGAGGTTTTCACCTGAGTCCTTATTTTTTCTTTTTCTCAGTGATTTGATGAGGGAGGAGCTGGAACTTGCTCCACTATCATCATTGTTTTATTGATATCATCAACGAACTCTTGTTTTGATAAAGGTCTCTTGTAAATTTTCAATCGGTGTCCATTAATAAGCAAAGGAATGGCTTCTTCATCTATGGTTCTAATTTTCACTAAACCATTATCATGGCATCTTTCCACAACATAAGGTCCAAGCCATCTTGTCCTTAACTTGTCCTTGAATTCTTTATACCTAGAATCATATAACAATGCCCAATCGCCTTCCTTAAATTGCTTCTCTTTGATATTTTTATCATGCTAGATCTTCCTTCGAAGTTGAATGACCTGTGTATGTAGGAGGGTCTGCATTCTGAATTCATCCAAACCATTCAATTGGAACAATCTCTCTTTCTGTGCACTACTAAGATCTAGGTCTAGCTGGGCTGCCATCCTTAATGTGTTATATTCAAATTCAATGGACAAGAAGGCCTTTTTCCCATAGACCGTCTGATAGGGTGTAAATCCAGTGGTGGTCTTCCATGTGGTATTATAGGCCTAGATGGACTCAACTAGTCTTTCTGCCCAATCCTTCTTGCTGCTGCTCACCACCTTGGTTAAGATGCCCTTCAGTGCTTTGTTGGTCACCTCCACTTGCCCATTACCTTGTGGATGATAGGGAGTGGAGGTCCTATGCTTGATCTTGTGATGGCTGAGCAAGTGATCAATCATGTTGGAGGTAAACTGGCTGCCTTGTTCTATGACCAGCTCTCTAGGGTACCCAACTTTGTCGAATACATTCTCCCTTAGGAACTCAACAACCTTCTCTTCTATTGCTGCCTTAATTGCCTTGGTTTCAGCCCACTTAGTCAAATAATCAGTGCACACAATAATGTACTATTTTTTCTTTGAAGGAGGGTCAATAGAACCAGTGAAGTCCATACCCCAATTGTCAAGTGGCTCGAAAGTCACTTGATATTGCAGAGGCATTTCATCTCTTGGAGTAGGCCTTCCCATCATATATCACTGATCACACTGACTAGTGTATTTTTTCATATCCTAATGAAGAGTGGGCCAATAATAGTCTGCTTGTAACACTTTTAATGTTCTCTTTGCTACAAAGTGACCTCCATAAGACCCCCATGACAGGTTAGAAGGATGTCAAAGACTTCCTCCTCCCTGAAACACCTTCTTAAGATTTGATCTGGGCCAAGTTTGAAAAGATTGCCCCCAATCTAAGTGAAGGGGGCGCTTTTCCTGACTATCTTGAACTTTCCTTTGGAGGACAAGTTTGGTGGGAACTGTGATGATACCAAATAGTTTTCTATATCAGCGAACCATGGAGAGAGAACCAGAATAGCAAATAAGTGCTCATCCAGTAACTGGTCATCCAACATTCCTTCTTCACCTGCAGGAAAATTTACCCTAGAAAAAAAGTCTGCAACAACATTTTCCTTACCAGGCTTATCAATAATGGTTGGATCAAACTGCTGTAATAAAAGTAGCCATATTATAATTCTAGCATTCACATCTGGTTTGTTCATTAAAGATTTGATTGCAGCATGGTTAGTATGCACAAATGTTTGATAGCCTGTAATATAATGCCTGAATTTTTTTAATGAACGCACAACAACTAGGAGTTCCTTTTCGGTCACTGTATAATTTAGTTCGGCCTTTGATAAGTTCTTACTGATAAAATAGATAACATAAGGCAGTTTTTCACCTATCTGACCTAGGGATGCTCCTATGGCCTTGTGTGAGGCATCAACATGAATATGAAAGGGGAGGGCCCAATTTGGGCCTCAGAGAATTGGTGCAGTGGTTAACTTATCCTTTAGGATGTCTAAGGCCTCTTGACAATTTTTTGACCATATAAATTCAAAATCTTTGGCCAAAAATCTAAATAAAGGAGAGACCAACTTGCTGAAGTCCTTTATGAACCTTCAGTAGTATCCAGCTAACCCTAGGAAACTTTTGACATCTCTCTTCTTTTGAGAAGGTGGGACCCTTTGGATGATAGTTATTTTGTTTGGGTCGACCTGCAGTCCTTACTGAGATATTGAATGACCTAGCACGGCCCCTGCAGTCATTAAGAATTCACATTTTCTAGGACTGAGAGAGAGGTTCATTTCAATGCATTTGTGCAGTTTTTTGCCTAGGTTAGATAGGGCTCCTTGAAAATCACAACCATAAGGTGTAAAATCATCCATATAAATCTCCACCGCATCATGGACCAATTCGGCGAAAATACTCAAGACTGCTCTCTGGAAAGTGGCAGGAGCATTGCATAGGGCTAAAGGAAGGACCCTATATGCAAAAGTACCCCAAGGACAAGTGAATGTGGTCTTATCCTGGTCTTTTGAGCAAATCTGAATTTTGTTGTACCCACTGAATCCATCTAGGAAAGAGAAAAACCTTTTCCCTGCCAGGCCATCTAGCACTTGGTCAATGAAGGGTAGAGGAAAATGATCCTTCTTTGTTGATTTGTTCAACTGTCTGTAATCGACACAAATTCTCCACTTACCATTTTTCTTGGGAACTAACACCAAAGGAGAGACCCACTCACTCTCAGAGATAGGGTAAATGAATCCTGAATCTAATAGTTTTTGCAGTTCTTCTTTGACTATATCTTTAAGAGCTAGATTCATCCTCCTTTGTGGTTTCCGGACCAGCTTGCAACCTTCTTTGATGTATATGTGATGAGTACACACTGAGGGGTGTACTCCCTTCATTTCCTTGTAACTCCAAGCGAAGGCTTCTAGATTTTCCTTTAACATGTTGCATAGCTTCTCCTCTTCGAGAGCAAAAAGAGATGGATTGATTTTCAAGGTTCTCTCTGGGCCGAATTCTATGGTTTTGACACGGAATGGGTTGGAATTGGCCAAGCATAAGTCAATTGGATGATTTTGCTGGGTTTCCTTTACTGCTTCTTCTAAAGGTAATGAACCAGGAGTTGGAATTTGGAGTAGGTGTTCAATCAAGTCATCCTCATCTTGCTGTCCTCCTCCCATGGTTTCTTCCAAAGCATAAAGGTGGGCGGAATAAATTTCATCTTCTTGCTCCTCCTCCAACCATAAAGGTAAGTCATGCTCTAGAGAAGGTTGAGCAGGAGGGTATAGGACTAACTACTTGGACATATGCCCATTCTTGATGGTCATATTCCTAACTCTGCAGCTAATGTAATCATCGGTAGTGGCCAACCATGGCCTCCCAAGGATGAGAGGGTAACCAGTAAGCTTAGCCTTAGGCTGGAGAACTAGGAAATCTATAGGGTACTCCCAAGAGTTAATGGAGACCATCACATCCTCCAAAATTCCCTCAGGGGTTACTATGGAATGGTCTGTAAGTTGCAGAACTATTGTGGTCTTCCTCAATGAACCTTGGAGGTTGAGCTTGAGCATGGTGTCCTTGGCCATCACATTAATGGCAGCCCCAAGATTGATCAGAGTGTGTGGGACAATGATGCCATTGATGTGCGCATCTACTACAGGGCTTCCAGTGTCCAAATATTTTGGACATATTACGTGTCCCAACATTAAGTCGGATAACTGGCCAATGACATTAATGGTAGGGGCATCCATTTTTTGCCTCCATGGATGCTTGAAGCACTTATCCTTAATCAACTTATTGTAAATGGGAATATCTTTTATTGCCTGGAGAAGTGGGATCTTTACACATAGATTTTTCAATTCTCCCAGAAGTTGAGTCTCTTCTGGGGTAAGCTGGAGTGGTTGGGCTAATCTCTTAGGAAAGGGTGGATTTAATTTAAGGTTCCTTTCCTCTCTTTCTTCCTCAATCTCCCTAAGTGGAGGTGGAGGTTGGTTATCCAGGAGAACTCTCCCAGATCTCTGGTTAATCTCCTAAATTTCCACAACATAAGCTGGATATGATGTCTCTCCACTATATACTTGCTAAGCCTGCTTGTTGTTCGGGTTCATATTTAGTTGGAAAGGCATCTAGGGTTTCTCGGCTGGAGCGGAGTGTAGGAGCTGTGGTTGGGAAGGCATCCGGGGTTGCTTGGGTGGAGCAGAGTGTAGGAGCTATTGTTGGGCAGGTAGTGGAGCCAATAGAGCTGGAGCATTATTGTATTGGGGCCTCCACCCCTGGAGTAGTGTATTCCATTGAGGTTGTGGTAGAGCATAAGGTTGAAATGATTGGCTAGTTGGCTGAGAGTGATAGTAAGATGCATAGGACCAAGGAGGGGGTGTAGACCAGGAAGGATGAGAAGGGGATCCCCAAGAAGGTATATTTTTGGTTTGGTTGGGGTTCTAATATGCATGGGATGAACCTTGCATGTCCTGTTGGTATGGTCTAGGCCCAGGAGGTCTCCTTTGGTTAATGTAGCAAAGCTGCTTAGTGACCCCTTCATCTCCTTGATATACAACTTTGATTCTGGGTAAAGAAGGGCACTTGTCTGCGGAGTGGTTTTCTTCATAGACTGAGCAAATTTCAATAGAGTTCAATGGAAATTCATTCCTAGGGTGCCTCCTGGTGCATCTAGGACAAAAGATGGCCAAGGCTATCTCTGCTTCCTCCTGCTTCCTCTTAATGTTCATGGAGTCCAGTTGCAAGGCAAGGGTTTGCAGCATCTCACTTTTTAAATCTTCCAGAATGTTTCTAATTTCACCCTTGATGGATGAGTTGGAAGATGATGTACTGGCCAGAGGTTGACTACCCCTAACCTTTTTCCTGGCTGCCCTAGAATGGTTTCTAAAGACAGTCTTGATATCCTCATAGGGTAATTGGTAGATATCTCCTCCTGCTAACAAATGTAAGGTATCTAGAAGATCTTCTCTTACTCCCCTAAGCAGAACCAACTTTAGTGACTCAGGGTCAAGTGCGCACTTGGCCCTTTTGTAACTAAGTTGGAATCTTTCTTCATAGTCTTCTAAGGATTCATCATTACCTATGGTCATCTTGAAAATTTCTTCTTTAGTATCTTTTGACTGACAGTAGTCCCTATATTTGTTGTTAAAGGCCTATTGCATCTGAGCCCAAGTTGTGATGCTATCTCCAGGTAAACCCATGAACCAATGTTGGGTGCGGGATCCGCCCAAGGCAAGTTTTGGGGTTTGAAGCCCAATTTTTGAGTAAGTCCGATGTAAATACTCCATGATTTGTGGGCACAGAGCGCGAAGTTGTAATTAAGTCATAGGGTTGTCCTCCCTTACTTTTGTAATGTAGTGTTGGCTTGAGAGTTCTACCCATGGTCCGTGGACCATGAGATTATATAAGTAGAGTGAGGCTCTAAGTGTAAAGAGACAATCAATCGATCCATGGAAGATCTAATGATGAAGCATTGAGTCAAAAGTGTAAAGTCGTGTTTTTGGGTCGTAGAATAGGAGAAGGCTCTGCACCTGAGTGTGCAGAGGCCTAGTAGTCCACAGCTGAGTGTGCAGACCCTTGCAGCTGAGTGCAGAGGGTGGTTTGGGTCTGTAACCGATTGAAGCTTTAATAAAGAGAAGTGAACTACATTATTTATGTGTATTATTTTCCTATTTTATGCATTGAAGTATATTGGGTATGAATTGCAAGTTTACTGTTTATTTGCTGCACGAACTTATATGAATGTGTTGAATAAGTGAATATAAGATAAATTACCTGTTAATGTGAAGATAAATAATTTTTATAAGAAGATAAGTAAGATCCTCGATGTAACTTGGGGAAATAGCACAGATCACTGCTTTAGCAGTGAAAAAGCTCCTCAGCCCCTGGTTAGGGTTGCGTGAAGCCGAGTATAATAGGGCGCGAAGGTCTCGTGGGTCAGGAAAGTGCGCGAAGTGACCTACACTGAGGTATTCACAGTTGGAATAAATCAACCCCTCAGACATCTCAAGGGTGCAGAAACTTGGTTCCAACATCCCCCATAATGCTTCAGGTGTGACCTCAGTTGGTGCTCTGTGGGTTGTTGCCAAAAGGTCCAGTAGTACAGGGATGTTACACAAAAAATTGTCACCATGACTTTCTACAGTTTGTGTGAGTCCATCACCACTCATACATACCTCCTTTGTAAGTCTTAAGCCTCAGCTCTTCATGTCAAGCCTTGAAAATGGGAGAAAGACCTTAAAAATATCTTAAATCCTAGTTTCGCACTTTCTCCTAGCATTTCCTGCAGTGCCGCACCCAATGGTCATGTTCTCTGCGAACTTGACCGCTCTGTCTGTTCAGTGATGGGTGCGAACCCCTGTAAAAGTTAAAAAGGCGTGAGTTCATTCTTAAAAACTCACCTTAGGTCACTTCTGGACGCTTCTAGAAGGAATATTACACTGGCAAGTTCGCTCCACCTTGGTTCATCCATTCCATAACTAAGGGAGCTAACTCCATGATAACAGGTGCATATCCCATTGAAGGAGGAACTTATCCCTTCAATGGTGGACCTGCAACTTCCTCCATTTGCGCTATAAATTCAGGCATTGGGCTGGTTGTAGGGGAGGTTGAAAGCTGAAGATTCTTGAGGGTAAACGCTGCTGGAAAT